>VDFB02181745.1:0-47103 GCA_007258455.2 Sequoia sempervirens
GGATCACCCAACTTTTTGGATAATGATAGTCATCATCATCTTCTCGAGGTGCTATTAACTTGTGTTTATTCTCCACACAACGAGCCAACTAATATTATGTTTACTCTTCATTCTCCTCAAGTGGAACAACATCATACACATGTCTTGCAAATACAATTTGGTTCAATAACTTGCACATGTCCATATAATTTGACCAATCTACATACATGCATTCATATGTATATAAATAAATAAAAGCACCACAAAATAGTAATAAAGTGAAATAAAATGAAATAAATTGAATTAAATTACCTTCTTGTACAAGGTCTAAAACACAGTCATAATTTTCTGATGAAAACACTTGATCATTGTCTTCAATTGTTGTTTCATATTGATTGTGTGCTTGTGCAAGTGCCAACAATCCTTGCTTCCACTCTTCAACCCATTTTGTATTCTCACATGCTTCCCAATTTCCTAAAATACAAAAATGACAAAAAAATGTAAGCTCCCTTGTCCAGATAGTCCATGTGCTTGCATTCAAACTCTTAAATGAATTTCATTTAGTAGATCCAATAGTTGTCTCACAATCAAGTCTAGGTAGAATTTTTTCTTGTTCAACCAGCCAAAAGAATTGACAATAGAGTACTCTCTTGATCCAGGTGTAGACAATCTTGTATTACACCAATCCACAATCCCACATGTATCTTTAAATTTTACTGCATCCTCAAATTTCAATTTCTTTCTAGCAAGAATTCTTTTAACACACACTAGCTCCATCATGTTCTCCTTTACCATGTCTAGCTTCAAAAAAAATCCACATATGTTGGACGTTATGTTCCTTGTGAACCCTACTTTACCAATGGAAAATTCAAGCATTCTTGAATTGACCCATACAATTATCTGACCATATGAGATGTTTTATCATCTGGCTTCCTCTTTCTCTTAAATTTGTATTGAAACATTATTGAACAAACTTTGATGAGTGTAACCGGTTGTCACTCAAATAGAAATGATACTCCCTCAAAAAAATTCTATCATCCTCTGTGCTATCATTTTCATGTCTATAACAATATGAACAAACATAGCCACCTGCACCGAATTGTAATATTGTGATTGGATTTCCTCTTGCGAAGCTAGAGTATAGTTTTTTTTGCAAAATCAACCACTAATAGTATAGTACCAATTGGAAATGTGTTTCTACATGCACAAAATTTTCCACCAAGCCATTGAGCATGTTGAGAGTGCTTGGCATATTTTGGTACAATATTACTCTTAAATTCTAATATGAATGCATGTACACTAACTTTTTTTGTAACTAAATCACAACACTTTCCAATTTTTCCATCTTTTAAAGAATATTCAACATTCTTAAATCTTTTAACATCCACTAATTGTTGTCCAAAATCATTTTCAACACTTTCATGCATACAAAATCTTAAGAAAGAAAGAAAGATTTCCACAAATAGTCCATTTTATAGAAATACATGAACTTAAATAAAATAATTTCCCATTAGATATTTCACAAATCAAACTTGATATAAACTCCATTATTGTTTCAGGTGGCATATTAATACTGCATTCCTGCATAATCATGTTAGTATGTAAAGTACAACGTACATATCGAAACATGTCATAATAATAATGAAATTGAACATGCATTTTACAACAACAAGATATTCATTGTTTATTAATCTTTACATACCAAGGTTTGCATTTTTCAAAAGATCTTTCACTTATTCTAAAATTACTAGGTAACACTAAATCACCACAATTTTTTTTATAAAATCCAGTTTGTGTTGTATCGAATAGGTGTTTTAGATGAGGATCATGAACTTTTGACCCCACTCTTAATTTTAAAAAATCTCTAGCATTAGATGATACCCTAGTATTATCATGTCAATATTTTTCAATCAAAGATTTGATTTCAACATTCAGTTTCATGTCAGATCTCAGGATTCGACCACTAAAAATTTAACATTGGTTGACTAGATCATTTTCTATACTTTCTCTTCTCTTTTCCACTCTTACCAATGGTTTAGGATGTATTTTTAGAATTTCACTAATATTGCTTACCATTCTTTTATTCAAAGTTGATTTATTAACTATAGCAGTTGTTATAGCTCGTATTGCTACATTCTTATCTTTAGATAAACTATTCTTTCCAATTGACTCAATGGAACTAGCAACAATAGACATGACATATTTTAGTGATTGATCTTTTCTTCTTGGTTTAACAAAAATACCTAACTTTTTCATTACTTTTCTCATTTTCCACATTCTCATTAATTGCATCATTAGTTGACATTGAAATGATATTTTTTATAATAAATAAATTCTTTGTATAATATATTGGCATGTGTTCTTATTTGTCTCCAAGAAATCTTAACAAGAAGATTATCCAAAACATCTATTTCAATTTTTTTTTTTAAATATTTTCATTTTCAACATCACATCTTAGATTTTCATTTTCATTTTCAAATTCAAAACTATTTTCATTTTCATTTTCATTTTCATCAAAAAAATGGTTTTCATTTTCATTTTCAATAAAAGGATTTTCATTTTCATTTTCAACAACAAAACTATTTTTATCTTCATTTTCAACAACAAAATGAATTTCATTTTCATTTTCAAAAACAATTTGACTCAAATATTGAACTCTACAAATATTATCGATGTCAACATTGTTATATCTAGCTTCTTTTAAATATCCCATTTCCATTTCATTGAAAGGTGGATTTGAAAACATACCTAGATTTGTGCCTATTGAAACATTCTCCATAGCATTGAAAGAGGGATTTGAAGACATACCAAGAGTAGTTTGTATAATTGTATTAGTTTTCACATTCAACCCTTGCAAATTTGCATTGTCTACATCCATGTTATCCTCAATGTGTTTATCTTCAATAGTTGTGGAATTGGATGTTTCAATATCATTCATTGATCGAATCCAAATTATTCTATCTCTTTGTCTTTTTTCCTCTTTCTCTCTCTTTGCTTCAATTTCTTTAGGGGTCAATACCTTCCTATCTTTCCTCTTATTACGACATTGTGATCCTATGATTAAAAAATTATGATGTACAAATGAATGTCAAAAACTTGAAAGTCTTCCTTCTTTGTTCCTCCAAACACGTAGAAATTGAACAAAATTCCACTCAAACAGTGTCCCAATGATGCCTCTTCAAAATTGAAAAAAAAAAAAACCCAAGTTGAAGAGCCTCTACAAGAAAAAAGTTGATAGAAAATAGGGAATATGTCACTTTCAGCCGTATAGAACAAGTTGCAAACCTGAAGTGTACTTGTTTGATAGTAAAAATTAAAAAAAGTTCAAAAATAACTTGGGATCTTGTCTAATAAATGAAATCCCGCTCTATAAATCGGAATCCTATTTAGTAAACGGGATCCCAATCCCCTTTCAATAGATGAATAGGAAATGTGATCTCGTTTTGTAAAATTTAAATTTTAGGCCAAGTTTTTGCTTTGTTAATAGGTTTGAGAAAAGGATTGGGGACCTGAACCTAGGCCTTGGACCTGGTTTGACCCACAAGTTGAAGGTCCTGGCAATGTCACAAGAAAATAGTGACTTTGGGCATATGTCTAAAGACTTTTTTTGTATAATTTTTTGACGAAGTTAAAATCCATTATAGATGAGATAGTGTAGATTCCAAATATGTAATTTTTTTTCACAATTTGATTATATTTTCTATTTTTCAATTAATTTCTGATGAAATAGGTCCATAAACTTGAATTATCAAAGTTTTTTTAGTATTTTAATAAAAAAAATTAAAATATTTTTTTGAAAAACAAATTATATGAAAGTTTACTATTGAAAATTCTTTTCAATTTAAAAAAAAACAAAAAATGATAAGTTTAGGTCATCTTATGCGTGACGTACATGATTTTTTAACACGCCAAATATGGCCAATAAAAAATTAACGAAAAAAATCAATAAAAAATTACAAAAAAATATGGAAAGCGTGCTTTAGTGAGTTAAAAATTTGTTCCCAAAAGGATTTAGAAAAATATGGTTATTTAGGTCAAAATATGGATGACTTACACGTGCATGGTATAGTAAAAAAATTGACTTTTAAGTAGTGGTTTTTAGAAACACCTATTGAAATTCAATTTGTATCATCTGGGTATTGAAATAAATTACATATTTAGAAACTAGACTCCAAATACTACATTTTATGATTAGTGACTTTTTAAAAGATTCCATCTCTAAGTACTTCAAATTTTAAGGTCAAATGTGACAAATTCTGAAAATCAGAGAAAACACTTCCACTATTTGGCCAAAAAGTGGACTCAACTTCTTGCCAACACCCTCCAATTGAAAATGGTTTGATCAAATCATATTAGATCAAAACCCCTTGGATAGAACCCCACTAGTTTTAAACCATACCTATAATGGGGTCTCTTTTACACCTATCAAAATGCTAATAAAAACCCACTTTTGATTTACCTTTTAGGGGATCAAATGAATTCATTAAAAATTTAATTTTTGTATGTAGTCTTTATTATAAGATTCCCAAAAAGCATAATTTTAAATATATTTAATTTGATTATTATATTTATTTTTTATTTCTTGTGAATGTAGGTTTTTCACGAAAAATCAAGCTCTTTGTTCTGCACATGTGGAAAAATAACATATTATAAAAAAAAATCTGAAAAATATCTATGCACTTGATATTGGTATCCTTGATCCAACAAAAAAAAATTGAAGTTTTTGATACATACAAAAATTTTTATCTATTAGCAAGTAAATCTATGTCTAAATTGTAATTGGTTTGACTTCAAAACTTAGCTAAGAAAAAAATATTCAATAAAACACTATGAATCCAATTGCATGCACTAGATATCATAGTTACAAATCTAAATTTGAAAAAAATGGAATTTTAACCTTCATAGAAAAAAAGTTATGTGTTAGCAAGTACACATCACTCTTTAAAAATGGCGTTTACTATTAAAAACTAGTTATCAAAGGAGATGCAAAAGGAAATGCAATTTGATTCCAAAGTTTAAAAAATATATATTTATAATCTATAGACAAAATGTCACAAATCACTAGTTTGCATCATCTTCAAATTCCTCATGATTTAGCAACTATAGGTGTCTAAAAGTGAAGAAAAAGTTCAAAATGTTCATTTCAATGTCAAATTTGACCAAAAAGTGTAAACCACTATTGTGGGATCACCCCTGTCCTCTCCTATTGGATATCTTAGATGTCAAGGTGTTGTCTAGAGACACTATTAAGGAACTTTTTGATTTGATAGGTGAATAGGTTCTCTTAGGTTAGACACTTTAGTCAACTAAATTAGTCACAATGAGAAAAATTGAAGACAACATTCACAAACATACATACAACCCATATGATAATTGTGAAAATTCAATTCTTTTATTTCTCTTTAAAATTTAATTATGCTATAATGATTTTTCTTATGAATTCCTCTTCCATTCTTGCATTTCTCGTGTGTTTAATTACACAATGAATCTCTTAAATATTATGGCATAACAACATGTCACATTAAATGTGTATTAGGTTGGCTCACAATGGCTAGTAAAAGGGCTAAACAAAGTTGGAATTTGGATTGGATGATGTGTAATATTTGACTATGGAGATAGCCACCCAAGACCAAGAAAGTCTAATGGAAATAACAAGAAAGACCAATATGAGAGAATAAATTATACTCTATCAAAGGATGCAATGCATGAGAATAGATGGGAAAGGGATGTTCATATGAGAGCAAGATGTGAGTATATGTAGGATATACCACCAAGAGAAAATGTGTACAACCAATATGGATTATAGAATAAATGTCCCTAAGTAAAATTGACTAGATTCAAATGGGACCTAATTGATTAATTGATTAGGAAATATATTTTTTTATGCAAACACCCCCCCTAAGTGCAACTTAGAGATTAAAAAAGAAGAGAAAAAAAAAACTAAAATAAGGTTCCTAACAACAAGGCCATGTTAGATACCCATATACACAATGATCCCATCTAAGAAGTAGAGAAGGAAAGAGAAGAGAGGATCAAGGATCCCACACAAGATCAAGAGAGAAGGTTTAAGTGAGCCCCTAAATTATTGACAAATAAAATTTAGTGTGATGAAAAATTGCCTCCTAGAATAGATAAGAATAGAGACCATGTATCCCCCTTAATGTGTAGTGACATGCACCAATGGTGGAATCTTGATACTCAATGTTAAAGATGACCCAATAATTCATAACAACATTCCTCCCATTAGGAAGAAATAAATCCAAAGGTGAATGTAGAAGATCTTCCCATTCTTAAAAGGAATATGAGAGAAGAAAGTAAAAAATATAGATCTCTAGAAGTTGCTCAAATTTCATCATGTCAAGAGTCCCAATCTTAAAACTAAAGAAAGAAATAATGTTGAACAATGTGAAAAATGATGCATATCATGTACCAAATATGTCTACAAAGCATCCAAAATCTATTCAAGATACTACAAACTAATGTCAAATTGTGACAAACATTGATAAGATGAATTAAGTACCATGAAATATTTAGGTATAATAACCACAGATATATGGTTCTCACAATATGTAAGACAACAATATTGATGAGAATTTGATACTCCTATAGAAGGTGTGAACATGAATACTGATTGAGTCAAATTTGTCAAATAATGAATATTTGTAGAATATATCATTATAGAAGCATATATCTATGGTAAAATAACATAAATATTTAAATGTGTTCTCATGACATGTGAAAATTATGGGGCAACTCCATAAGAGCTAATGTCAAGGGTAAGTGCAAGAAGTTGAGTCCATTTTTTGGTCAAAAAGTGGAAGTATTTTTCTTAGAAATTAGAGCTTTTCATAATTGGGGTAACAATTTGAAGTACTTATACATAGAATATTAATGTGTAAAAATATGAAATGAAATATTTTGTTTCTATTTTTCAAGCATATAATTATTCTAATGCCTAAATGATAAAAGTTTCTTTTGTATAGAACACACAAAATTGGTTTTTTTTAAAAAGTATGTTGAAAGCCAAAATATGCACATATATGACCAACAAAATAAGTAGTAAATGAATATATTTTTAAAAATACTTTTATGGACAGATGCATATGATGTTGAAGTTTTGTCAAATTATTTTTTAATAATTTTTTGTATAACTTTTTCATTAATATTTTTACTAGGATTAAGGTGTTTTAAAAATATTGTACCATCATAATTTGACTTAAAACAATTGTAATATAATTTTTTTTAATCATGTGTATGATGTTGTCTAAATTGTACAAATATAAAAAATATATTAAAAATGTTAAAATCGAAATATTAAAAGATAGTAATATGTTCTTGACTCTCTCTCTCTCTCTCTCTCTCTATATATATATATATATATATATATATATATATATATATATATATATATATGAAAAATATACATTATCATGAGCAATGGATTATAATTTTATTCAAAAATAAGTTGTCAACCATATTTCCATAGTCCATTCCTTTTGAAAATTTATCTAGATTTCATTTCAAATCAATTAATAAATAGAAAAACATGTTGAAAACTTTAAAAAAAGTACATATTTGAAATCTATAGATTATCATCTATAATAGGTATTAATTTCATTCAAAGAATTTGAAACAAAGTTATTATGTATTGCCAAAAGTTCATTCATTTTAAAACTCTCTTGCCTCATGATCTTCCACTAAAAGTGGACTCAAATTATTGCACTTACCTTCAAAGAGGAGATGAACAACCTCAATCTATTATCAAGATCTTGTATGTGAGATTCAAAAAATAAATAATATGTGTCCTATAAGTTGTCATCTCAATGATCAAGAAGAAATGAAGAATCCCATGATGTCATGTTGAGACAAGAAGCCTAGGTATGAACAAATGTAGAATTTGTGAGTGTCGGAAGTGAAGAGTCCTCAACATTTAATGTTGATTTAAAGATGTGGAAAGTGAAGCATTTGTATGTAGGATTCACAAAGCTAAGGAATTAATTAGAGTCTCTAGATGAGGTAAAGGAGTGGGATAATTATTTAAGGAACATTATCATGATCATATAAGGGAATAAAATAGTTCAAAGTATGTGTATATGAAAAAATTGGATAAAATAAAAATGATAAAACAATACAATGCATTACCTGATCCAAATCTTCAATACCTCAAATAGATGCAATGATGGATGAATTATTGAATTGATTTGATATGTTGGTTGCTCAATTCAGCAGCATAACATTGAGATAGAGATGATAGATAGAAATGGATGAATTATTCAAGAATGATTTTGGCAGCATAAGGATACTTGAAGAATCAACCCCCCTAATACCTTATGAGAGGGTTGATTTATAGGTAAAGTCTGATTTGGATAGATGGTTGAGATTGGATGTCAATAAGATGTCTTAATCAATGGCCAAGATTGAAAGTTGTAGTATGAAATAGGGTTAGGGAAAAATTAGGGCAATGATAAGGATTAATGGCCAGGATTGAATTATAATATAATTCAATCAAGGGTGGAAAATGAATGAGACGAGAGAAGATAAGAATGGTACGGATAATGAGGTTGGCACAGAAAAAGAGGTTGTTGGAGAAAATTAAATAATTATAAAATTATTTAATTTGGGAGGGAAGGTGAATAATTAAATAATAAAAATATTATTTAATTATAAAAGACATGATATGTTGACTTTTAAATTAAATAATAATTTAATTCAAAAGTGGATGAAAATGACAAATTGGTAAATAATTAAATAAATAAAATTTATTTAATTATAGAAGAAGAGGATAATAAATAATTAAATAATTAAAATAGTTATTTAATTATAGTAGAAAAATGACAATAACTAAATAAATAAGTATTTATTTAATTATAGAAAGGAAGGGGCTAATTAATGACGTGATTAAATAAATAAAAATTATTTAATTAATAAAGCGAAGAATAAAGGAAAAAATGAATTAATTAAATAATTAAGAATTATTTAATTAATAGAGGACTATGACCTTAAAAGATAATTAAATAATTAAAATTATTTAATTATGCAAGTAGAAGGAGTAATTGATATGAAAAGGTGGGTTCATAGGCGAAGGACAATTTTCAGTGTCTACATTTTTTCCCTCTTTGAGATGATGCTTGAGATGATGAGCTTTGTATCAAGTAACATCATTTCAAAGAAGCTAAGGTATGGATAGAGGAAACTGGATGATGATAGAAAGATAGGATGATGATGAAATAAAAGTGGGATGATGATGATATAAGAATATGATGATGATGGGATGATGATGCTCCCTCGAGAGGATAGGTGGGTTGGACAAACATAGGTATGCTCTCGAAATGAAATGATAAGGAGGGACAAGATGAATGATGCAAGATAGGAAGTGGATGAAGGAGATGAATGATATGTTATGCTATAAGAAAGTGAACAACCATGATGTTTTATGTAACACTAGACATGATACACCAAGGTATAAGGACCAAGGTGACGATGTGTCTTGTGCCCCAACATAATACAACCTTGTCTAGATACAAGATATGAATATTAGCTGGAATAATTCAGATTTGATGCAAATTCAAGATAAAAATGATAACACACACAAGCAAGCATGCACAAATGATACAAAAACAAACAAGGTATTGCCACTATCATGCTACAAACAAATGAGTAATTGATTGATTGGTTTTGACTAATGATGATAGTGTTGTCATTGCAGGGAACGACATATCCCTAGATCAACACAAGGATGATGATAATTGATTGATTGATTGGGTTTACAACAAGATTAGGATCAAGACCAAATGATGTGATTGAATAATTTGGCACGATTGATCGACTTGATTGGTATGGATTAAGGATTGACTTGCATTTAGATTATTACTTGGATTGATTCGATTCATTTGATTTGAAGAAGTGGTTTGGAATGATATGATGATTTGATTGGATGACAAGATGTGATGAATTGAATAGAAGAATTGAGGTGATTGGAATGATTTAGATTGGAGTGATTTGATTAGAGGATTTTTTTGATTGATAATTTGAAGATTGATTTGGAGTTGAATTGATGCATTGAATTGTTTTGAAGAATTGATTGGAAGAAATGATTTGGTTTGATTTTATTGCTTGGATTCTTGTTGGCTATTCGATTTTTTTTGTATTTTTGGAATGTTTTAATTTTTTTGGATTTTTGAAATGTTTTGATTTTTGGTTTTTGAAAATATTTGATTTTTTTAGAATTTTGAAATGTTTTGATTGTTTTTTGGTTTTTTGAAAATATTTGATTTTTTTGGATTTTTGAAATGTTTTGAGGTGTCAATGGATGAAAATTTTGGTAGCCTTTGTGCTAGATACCAATGACAAGGGAAAACCAAGTCTAGGTACAAGGAGATAGATGGGATTGATGGATGGAAGGGTGGGTGATAGGATAAGGGATAAAAGTATCATGATATAATGGATGTATGCATCATAAGAGAGCAAGGATGTGATCTCCAAAAACTATGTCGCATAGGAATAACATGCCCCATTCTAGGTACAATAATCAAGATTTTTCATGACAAAGCTTATGAAAATAGGATAATGATAGGCTTGTTTGGAAGGATGAGGTATATCAAAAGATATTCAAAGCATGTTTCAACACTTTTCCCCTATATCTTCATCAAGATCAAAAGGAGAAGAGTGGATAAGTGGACTCAATATGATAGGTATGTATGATGGCTAAAGATGGTAGGTAGGATGGAAATGATATGACATGAAAATGATAGGTTGGATAGATAAGACATTTTTCCCCCAAGTGTAAGTGACATAGAAGATCAACCTACACATGACGCCTATTTGCTAGGTTTTCATCATGGTACTTATCTAGGGTGCTTGTTTACCAAGTTTTCACTATTGGACGAAGGGATTTCTCTTTACTCTTTTTTTTTTGACTTTTTGACCTTTTGGATAGGAGAAGGGAGAGGGGGTAGGAGGGACTCAAGTGTCTAGTTGCATGAAAGGTGATAGTTACACTAGGGATGGATGTCATTGCATGGACCATGCCAAATGTGCTCATAGATGTTGGTAAGGGATGGCATGAAAGGGAGATGGAGTAGGTAGATGATGGATTGTGATGTGGATTATGGAGGAAAATAGTGGATTATGATGTGGATTATGTAGGGAAGATGATAGGGATTATATGGGACTTATGCAAAAGATGAATGGGGAGGCTTAGCCAAAAGCATGGACCATAGGAAGGTGGTGGGGGAGATATGTAGGATAACGAGTGAAGGGTGAGGAGATGGAGGTATGTGGAATTGTTGTGAAATGGAAGGGAACCATGACCAATGGTTGCACACAGTCTGATAAACGTTGAAGCTTTTGATGTGGACGGGGTGTGTAACGCCCGTCGTGCAAACCCCAGAGAACTCAAAAAGGCAAATAATTTTTATTTTTATTTTGTTTGCAACAATTAAATTAAACTTACAATACATTAACCATAATCACATAACATATTACATCACATTAACTCACTTAGTTCTCTGGGGCACGCGAGGTTACATTGCAACCACAAACGGAATTAAAAGATAATGATAAACCATGTAACCCATTATAATATAATAAACGTGAATAAAAGTGCTTCCATAAACCAAGAGCAATTATATTAAGATACCACATAATACAATCATATGAGTCTCATCAAATAATTACATTGAATCCTAACTATTACATCATTGCTATAATGTTACATTACAATTTTTGATATAATAATTATAGTGAATTTCCCAACAAGTGGGATGATACAATTAACAATGAATGCTGAACAACAAGGTGAACACTGGTACAGCTCCAACTGCGGAAAAGCTGCGAACAAGGATGCTGATGGGGAACCCAACGGGTACGGAGCACGTTCCACCCAACCATGTGAATTAAAGATAACTCACCCCCCGTGCTCAGAGGTGACAATGAAGTGAACTCGACCATGATTGCCAAACCGACTCCATGACAACAAGGTACAAACTTAAGTACAATTCAGAGAACACAAATAAACCAAGCAATGACAATAACAAGCCACCAAAGAATTCTCATAAACACTAGTACAAGAGTCCAAAACAACAATATGAATACAAGCTAAGGAAACTGATACAACAACCAAGTCCAAAATTCATGTCCAGAGGCAAAGGAAACAATGCAAAATAGGAAGTCTAGTGGAGAGTGTCATCGCACAGCTCTCATGGGATCTCCTGGCTCTTCCTCCAACTTGAGGTGCCGGCACCCATCTATGGATCTCCTGGCTCTTCCTCCTGCATGAGGCGCCGACACCATAGGGTAGCTCGTGCGGATTCAATAACCTCTCATGAAGACGAGATCATGACTTTGCCGACCACAGCCTTCTCAATCTATCATTAGACTATGATAGCCCTAATGCATAGATGAGGAATCCAATTTCTTTTATCTTGAGTGGTTTACTACCCATCCCCCTAATTCTATTTTTAAGTTATCACTTGTTTAACTACTCTTCGTGGGTTCTCCTGTGCACTTCCTCTTAACCGAGGCGCCGGCCCCCATGAAAAGCCACTCTCTCTAAGACTCCTAACAAAAAATTGAAACAAGACAAGGGTTGAACCTCAACAAAAGCATGATACCCAAACCCGAACAAGCGAGGCATTAACCCTCTCGCAACAACTCAAAACCAAAAAGTCTCGATAACCGTTCAACCCTTCTAACATGAACCAAAGGTTTTCAACTCCAAGCAGAAATTTCAAGTTGAAAATAACATTCGAACATAAACGAGCCTCTAGACAAAGTTCCAAACCAACAACCGGGTTCCCACATCGACATTACAGCCAACACAAAGACAGAGTGAAACTACGCACAATTTGATGAACTCAAAACACCAGATCGACCTACTCAAACAATTAAGAAAAGAAGCAGTACGGTTTCCCCATAATCAAATATTAACTTCATAAAAAGCAAAGATCAATTATTATATGAAAAATAATTATATTAAATTTTGTTTATTATGATATATTTACTAACATTTTATTTCCAAATGCAATTACGTTTCTATAAAAGAAATCATTTAATTTACAAATTTATTAAATTTAAACCTAAATAATAAACACCTAAATCTATATATATCCATATATGTACATTTACACACATATATATATATATATATAACTTACATAAATTAAATTTAAACCTAAATAATAAGCAATTAAAAAAAACCGAATTGTAGTTATAATTCATTAAATTTAAAACTAAAATAAAATTGAAAGAAAAAAAAGTCCCAAAGGACTCCCTGCCGGCGCAGTCCTTGCAAGGACACGTCCTTGCAGTTTCCTTGGGACTGGTGCTGGGCTTGCCGCCCGACGGATCCTTTGCCCCCATCACGCACCAAGGCAGGGGGTCGAAAGACCCCCCTCCTCTCCCATTTAAATTTTTTTGTATAAATTTTTTTTACTTTAAATAAAAATTTTATATATAATTTTTTTATATGTAATTTTTTTAAAAAAAAAATCCATTTCGTTTTAAAAAATGAATTCCGTCCTTCACAGGGATGGACGGATCAGTTCGGCTCTGAATAATAAAAATAAAATAAAAATCAAATAACAATTTCCAAACAACTATTCAACTGGAAATTATTTCTAGGTTGTTTTTATACGTATATATATATATATATACATATATATATATATATACATATATATATATATATATATACATATATATATATATATATATATAAACAGATTTTAATAAATTAAATTTTATTATTTTTTTTTTACGAGGAGGGGGTGTTTTTTTCTTCAGTAAATTAATACAGAGAAATAAAAATTCACAGAGAAGAAATAAAATTTCTTCATGATAATAAAATTTGTGAAATAATAGATATTTTCCCATAATTTTTCCCAGGTTTGTTTTTTTGTAAATACCAAGATTTTCCCAAATCCATTTGAAACCCTGTTTTAAGAAAACAGACCAGATTTTTCCTAAAATAAATTGAAACCCAAATTTCTTCCCAATCTATTTTAAAACCCAGTAATTTGAACAATTTTTTCCTAATTCCAAAATTAAAACCCAGATTTTGCAATTTGAACAATTTTTTTTTTTCCTAATTCCAAAATTAAAACCCAGATTTTGCAAACAACCAGATTTTTACAACAAAACAGCTTTTTGCAATAAAATAGATTTTTTGCAATAAAACAGATTTTCCTATAAGTTGATTGAGATTTTAAGCAAGAAAAGGAAAGAGGGGTTTTATTTGGAACCTGGTCTCCTTCTTGCTGATTTGTGATGAAGTCCTTGCTCCAACCAGCCCCTTCGAACGGCTTCCCCAAAAAACTCTGTTTTTCCGCCTCCTCTTCCTCTTCTCCTCTGCTTTTTGACAGATTATCCCCCAAAGCTTTCGAGCACAATCTCCTTCCTCTTTTTTTTCAAATTCCAAATTCTAAAAAAAATTGCAATGATCTTTTTCCAGCAAAAGAATCCCCCTCTTCAATTTCCAAAAACCCACTATCTTATTCTTCTTACATGCACCCAACCACCATTTTCTAAAAACAGGATTCCCATTTCTCCATTTGTCCAAACTATCCTTTTTATTATTATTATTTTAAAACTCCATTTTTAACAGCCTTGTGCATGCACAAAATTTGACTTTATTAATTTATTTTATTATTAATTTTCCAACTGACAATTTTATTTACCTTTGACAAATCACCATTTGATATTTAATAAAACACATGGCTTTTCACCAAATAACAATTTAAATATTTTAAATACAAATTAATCTAATTTTAATCAACAATTTTTAAATTGAAACATCACAACACATGAATTACCAACAGTAACATAACACAACTACAACCACAAAACATGACAACTACTGAACATACAATACCATGCAACCAGTCGGTCTGACATCATGGAACGGGCAAACTTCATTGACACCTCTGTATCAACTTTGTACCGTTGGGTTATTTGTGCTCGCCCTGTCCTGCCGAAGCAGGTGGAATCGAGACTATGTACCTGCAGTTCCTGCATACAAATGAAGTTGTGTACATGTGCATATACATATATATATAAATCAAAGCATTGTGTTGTGAGAAGGAATCGCAGCGTAACAGAGCACTCGCAATGAGTGATGCTACACTGTCCTTCATCACGTCTATCCTAACAATTATAATATGATTGATAAAAATTACATTTCTAATACTAACAATTCATCTCATGGCATAATCTATCAAATCATCACATCATAACATAAATATAAAAATCAACTAAAATCTCCAACCACAATATCATATGAAATAATCATGTCCACAAAAGAGTAACAGCATCATCAAATGTCTAACTAACCAATCACACCAAACAGTATCACCATAGTATCAATGTATCAAAGTATCAAATCAAAGCATAAAACTAATGAGTCCAACTAGCAACTAGGAGGGTTATTACAGGGTGTAGGAGGGAATGGAGATGTTTTATTAGGAGATGGGTGATGCAGTGCTTTAGATACCCAGATAGAATTAGTATTTTTATGACTTTTATTTTTCTTGTGGGATGGAATATGAGATTCTTGAGTAGAGTGGGAATGTGAGGTGGAAGTGGATGGTTGGGATTTTTGTGATGTAGATGCCTCATTTGACTTACTTTCCTTTTTCTTAGGGACCCAAACCATTTTAGTTTTGGCCTTTACTTTTGGAGGTATGGGCTTATATAACTTTTGGAATGTATTTTTCTTTGACTCTTTGCATTGATGTCCTAAGGTATAAGGATTTTTAGGATTTTTTACTTTATATGTAGAGGCATTGAAATTATTTCTTTTGAATCCCATGGGATAGGTGGAATTAGTGGAAGGATCATGTTTAGATAATGTGTGCATTTGTTGGTCATGATTAGGAATGTTAGGGTATTTATGGATAGATGGATAAGAGGATTGGATGGTAGGGATATTAGGTGTTGGGAGTAACAGAGGTAGATTAGATGGAGGGATATTAGGAGTTGGAAGCAATGGTGGAAAAGTGGACGGTGGAAGGTGTATGGTAACATGCTTTTGACATTTGTAGGATGATGGAGGAGGGATATAAAAATATGTTTTAGGTGTATGATAGGATTCATGATGGAAAGTGAACTCAAGATGCATGGAGTAAATACCAACATATTGAGATTGGTGTCCTTGGGGTGTATATACAAGGCCATAAGAGCATGGAGGGACTTTGACATGGATGGGCTCCAAAATACCTTGTTCATGAAGGTCTAAACCTTTACCTTGGTGGTCCATGTTTTGGAGTATGCAATGGACAATGGGACTAGGTGTAGGTGGAACACTAGACACAAGTTCTTTATTGGATGGAGAAAATGAAGCAAGGGAAGCTAATGGTTTTTGTTGATCTAAGGAGGAACATTCATGAATGAGGGTGGAAAGACCAATAGGATATGATGGAGGACTTGCAATGGGGTCGATAGTGGGTGATGGAGGATCATTAGGATCTTGATTAGCATATTGTTCACTTAGATCCAAGGTATTTGTTTGATATTCTATGTGTGTGTGGGAGGCATATGTATCATCAAGGGAAGTGGATGTTGATGGATCATGGATAGGGCTAGGTAGGGGTGGAGGAGAGCAATGGAGGTTTCTTGCTCATGGATAGGTGAAGTGATAGGCTCTTGACCATGGAATGCATAAAGTTGGCTAAGAGGATCATCATGGCCTTCTTGATCCTAAATATGACCAAGTATGTTATGAGTGGGATCATTAGATGGGCCTACATCTTGATTAGAATGAGAGGTTAATGTTTCCTCATGCTTGGGATAATGCTCTTGACATAACTCTTGGATTTGAGTGGAAATGGAAGTGGGAGGCTCTAAAAGAGGCTTGGTATGTTCTTTGGGATAAAAAACATGAGGGTATGATGGAATTTGACTTAGAAATATAAGATCAATAGGTTGTGGACCACATGATGGAGTTGGAGGAATAGGCATGTAATTCAAAGGTTCTTTGGTAAGCTCATTAATGGGTGCTTGACATGGGGATGGTCTATTTTGTGCTAGTAGCCATTGGATCAAATACTTTGCAAGTGTATGGGTAGGTGGATAATATAGTGGATGGAAAATAGTAGTGGATGGTTTTATAGGCTTAGGATTAGGACTAGGACATGGTGGCTTAGGGATAGGAATTTGATTGGATTGTGGTATGATAAAGTTATAGGGTGCATGAACTAGATTGGTGTTCCCCTTGTCAAATGGAGTATGAGAATCAAAAGGATCTTGATTTTTTTGCCAAGGTGGACTTAGGCTCCTATGTTCTTGTTGTGATATGGGTGGATATGTTGATGTGGCATTGACATGGCAAGTAGGTGGGTTAGGTTGGCATGATGATGAAGGTGACACATAGGATTTTGGTTGAATGTGTTGAGGTTGTAATGGTGTTTGGACTTGTTGTGGTATGATTTTTTGTTGTGATAATGATGGAGGGGTTGCATGGGATAATAGTTATTGAGAGGTGGATTAATATGGATAAGGGTTGACATTAGAAGAGGTGTGATAGGTTGATGAAGGGGTAACATGATATGTGGATGGATGAGGTTGATATGATGATATAGGTGACACATAGGATTGATGTGAAATTTATTGTTGTGGTGATTGGACTTGATGTTGTGATTGTTGGATTTGACAAGTGGCCATGAGGTATTGGGATTGTGCTATGAGTTGTTGCATTTGAGGTGATTGGTTTGTTTGAAGTTGAAATAATTGGATGAGGCCTTGGATCCCATGTATAATTTGTTGGTCTAAGGGTTGTGGTTTTTGATAACGTGATTGGAGGAGGTTTTGGAATTGGGGTACTAGGTCTTCTAATGTTGGCATGGTGTAAAATGATGTTGATTGGATTAAAGAGAGTATGATGATTAGGATACGATGTGGAATGACAAGATTGTATGATTTGGATGATGTGGAAAGTATTTATTGGAAGTTTGACTTGGGAAATATCAAACACAAGATTTCACATGTAAATGCATGAACACACACACCAAACACAATGATAAATTTGTATTTCAAGATTAAATGTTATGATTAAGAAAACACTTGAATACACAACAACAAGCCTAATGTTAGTAAAGTGGGTATGGCCAATTAGGTCTTAAGCTAGGATGCACAAGGTTGACTAGGGATGATTTGAAAGCAAAATATTGCCACACAACCAGGAGAAAGGGGTAACCCACCCTTCACCTTCACTTCCCAAAGTTCTTTGGGGCTTAGCCAAGAGTGACAAGATTTCAAATCCCAAAGAGGTATGTCTTTGGATTCATGCCTTGATTGAGGTCATCCCTTGGAGGGGTGTGTGCTCCAAGTAGGCCTCCTAAGAAGGGTATGACAAAAGCAAACCAAGTGAGGTGTTTTGAAGGACACGTACACTTGATTCACAATCGCAATTGTTAATTTTCCTTTTGAAAATATAAATGTGTGTAAGCAAACAATGGAAGCACTTGCTATTTTTAACCCAAATCCAAAATGTGTGATGGAAGAAAATGGTTCTTTTTAAGCCCAATTTCAATGATGTGATAGCAAACAAGATGTTTGTTTTAAGCCCCAAATTGAAGTGTGTTGACAAGCAATGATTAGATATGAAAGATGGAATGTGTGCACCTAGACTTTCTTTAGCTCCAATTTTTTGTCCACTTGATCCAATTTTTCCTTTGAAGTGTTTTTTTTTTTTCACATTCACAAAACCAACAACAAAGCCAAAACCCTAACAACATAATTGATCACTAATATTAAAGGGTTAGCTAGTCAAGACAAATCTGATTTTTGGAAATGTTTTTTGCATCCAAAATAAAAATATAGAGAATAGACCCTTATTGAAATTTGTAAAGATTTCTAAAAATGTAAAGAAATCCAAAAAAATTGTTGTTTTGCATCCAACATTAATTTTTTTATGAAAAATCATTAAAACATTATAAAAAATTCAAAATAGATCCAAAAATTCTGATTTTTGGATTGAAGGTGTCTGACATCATCCCAAATCTGCAAAAAAAAAATTGTGAAAATATTTACAATGGTTTGTGAGATATAAACAAATCTTTGTAAAAACCTAATTTTCAAGTTCTTGAACTATTTTTTGTCTAATTATTTTTCATCCAAATTAAAAACATAAAGAAAATACCCCTATTAGAATTTAGAGAGCTTTCTATAAATATAAAAATATTTTAAAAATTTGCTATTTTTCTCTCAAAATGGTTTTTTCATGAAAAATAACAAAAAATTATAAAAAATTAAAAATAGATCCAAAAAATCTTATTTTCGGAATCAAAGCTTTTGATATTGTTCCCAACCTGTAGAATTTTTTTGTGAAAATATTTATAGCCATTTGAGAGATATGGTCAAATCTTTGAAAACTAGGGTTTTGTCCCAAAATGATGCAAAACCTGCAACAAAAAGCTAACAAAACCTGTAATAAAAAGGATTTAACTCCAAAATTCCTCAAAATTTGTCAAAATATTGAGCTAAAAATCAACTAGGGGGTTCACGTTGGGTTCACCAAAATGTATACGAAAAATTTAGATAAAATAAAAATGATAAAACAATAACATGCATTACTTGATCCAAATCATCAATACCTCAAATAGATGCAATGATGGATGAATTAATCGATTGATTTGATATGTCGGTTGCTCAATTCAGCAGCATAACATTGAGGTGTAGATGATAGATGGAAGATGATAAACACAAATGGATGAATGATTCAAGAATGGTTTTGGTAGCATAAGGATACTTGAAGAATCAACCCCCCTAATAGCTTATGAGAGGGTTGATTTATAGGTAAGGTTTGATTTAGATAGATGGTTGAGATTGGATGTCAATAAGATGTCTTAATTAATGGCCAAGATTGAAAGTTGTAGTATGAAATAGGGTTAGGAAAAAATTAGGACAATGATAAGGATTAATGGCCAAGATCGAATTATAAGATAATTCGATCAAGGGTGGAAAATGAATGAGACAAGAGAAGATAAGAATGGCACGGATAATGAGGTTGGCATAAAAAAAGAGGTTGTTGGAGAAAATTAAATAATTATAAAATTATTTAATTTGGGAGGGAAGGTGAATAATTAAATAATAAAAGCATTATTTAATTGTAAAAGACATGTGACATGTTGACTTTTAAATTGAATAATAATTTGATTCAAAAGTGGATGAAAATGACAAATTAGTAAATAATTAAATAAATAAAATTTATTTAATTATAGAATAAGAGGATAATGAATAATTAAATAATTAAAATAATTATTTAATTATAGTAGAAAAATAACAATAATTAAATAAATAAGGATTTATTTAATTATAGAAAGGAAGGGAATAATTAGTGACGTAATTAAATAAACAAAATTTATTTAATTAATCAAGGGAAGAATAAAGGAAAAAATGAATTAATTAAATAATTAAGAATTATTTAATTAATAGAGGAATATGACCTTAAAAGATAATTAAATAATTAAAATTATTTAATTATGCAAGTAGAAGGAGGAATTGATATGAAAAGGTGGGTTCATAGACAAAGGACAATTTTCAGTGTCTACAGTATGATAATATAAGAATGGAGGATCATCTATATCTCCATACATCTATAAAATTTTAGTCTAACAAGAACGAGGTGAATCAATTTTTGAGATGGAAAAGAGTGAGTTGGTGTCAACATGACAATCAATAGTTCGTATGATATGACTAGTCCTAAAAAATCCACCGTTCATCTGGGGACTAATTTTTTATTTTTTTTGCAAATTAAATAGAATTGGGAAAATTGGCATAACTTTTCACTCGGTTATCAAAATCAAGAAAATGAGATATTGTCAGAAAGATGGTTCTAAGCACTATCCAACGGTATTGATTTTTTATTAGGTTTTGTTGTTGGTACATTTCATTGCTTGTCAAAGTTAAATGTTTTGTTTTCACTCCCGAGTTCACAACCTTGACCAGTTTCTCGAATTTTTAGCTATTCTAGTGGCAGTGGAAAGGTCTTTTAGAGCTATTCACAGTTACTCATACAATTTTTCATATTTTTCTCCCAATACATTTTATTTAGTTTTTGTGTTTTCATATTCTAGTGAATTACTTGGATGTTTTAGCTCCTAGAAACTTCTTTTTTGCATGAGATGACTTGTTTTAGGTTGTTCTACATGTATTTATAGCATTTTGACTTATTTGGAAATTTCGAGCATCTTTTGCATGTAATTTCTCTTTTCTAGATGCATTGAGATAAAGTATCATTATGGTGTATCTTTTTTTTTTGGATTTCACACATCTTTTTGTGCCTATTATACTTGCACTATATTATAAAGTGTCATCAGAGGGTTGTGTAGTGTCTTTGTTTTTCCATCACATCTTTGTCAAGTGAGTGTTCCTTCCATGATAGCATCAAATCCTAGTGATTCTTTCCTCATGTGTGTGTGTGCCTTGTTAGCACACCCTTTTTTAGTTGTAGGCACTTTCATGTGCATGTTCATATGTTATTGGTTCTCCTTCATGCAGTTCTTGGTGACACACAGTTTCAATGTACCTAGCTTGAATCTCCCTTAACCATATTATGGGGGGTTTCTATTGTTGGTGCTAATACTTCCTTGGTTTCATTTTGGAGTGATCTATGTATCTATTTCTTGTTCCTATGTACTAGGAAAATGAAGCAACTAGTTACCCATGAATTTTAGTGAGATGAAGCATTTACCATATGGACACTCTTGCATTCCTACGTTTTGGAGGTGATCTTCTATTTTCACTTGATTAATGTTCTTCAAACTATTGGTACCTATATTTTTGACTTGCATCTTGCATGTTGAGCAGTGTCATTAGGGTCACTCGTGCAGATTCTTGTGCCATTTGTATCTTTGATTTCTAGATGTTTTCCTTTGCTTTCCATTTGATTCGAGTAGTATCATTGGGGGCACTCATGAAGATTATTGTCTTATTGATCTTGATAGTCATCTATTTCAGAGGAGGTTATTCGTTTCAACACTATATCAATCATCATTCAACAATTGTTTATTGATTCTTCATGCTTCAACGATGTTCTTTATGTTCCTATTCTTTTTGGAACATTATTTTTGGAGGATTCTTATTCCTTTAATCACCTTTCTCTCTTTTGAGGGGATTTTTTTCCAAGAGGTTTTCTACTTTTTCTCCTGTTGTGAGAGATTAGATTGTTTGTATATGGGTACCTCATTAGGCCTTATTTTTCAGGACCCATCATGCATTTTTTTTTTTATGAATTCACTTTTCAAGGTTTTTAACTACTCCTTAAGTTCATCTTAAGGGCGGTGTTAAAGTAATCATGCATTAGCTATTAATTAATCAATATTTAAATGATTATTAGTCTAATCCATTTCATGCACTTAAGCTAAACTTAGGAGTTTTTTTTCTATTAACTAGAGTGAGATTTGATTAGATCATTATGTCTCATCACATAGGATGAGGACACTTGTCATGATTTAATCCTTTTATTATTTAGGATTGCTCTTATAAAGCACTCACCCTAATTGTATTATCTCTTGATCTCCATGAATACTCCTAAAGACTCTTAAGGCTCATTCTGTAAGGTTTTCTTGTTGGGGATATATAACAGATTATTGTTTGCAACTCTCTTGTGTGGAAGGTATTTTTGTTTATTGTTTGATACTGTGTCTTGTGTTTATTCACAATTCTAATAAATATCATATCACATCCTATTATAATTTCACAAAGATAGATTCTAAATGTTTATAAGGGGTTATTATTATGAGTGTTTGAGTATAAGTATAAGATTTGATAGGTAAAACTTTTGTGGCCCTCTTATTTGTTTAAGTGAAATGGCATGAATTCTTTCCTTATTTGACCTTTGTTAGGTTGGGAATTTTATTCTATTCCATACATAGAATGGATATTATGTTGGGATATTTTCTTGAAATTTCATGTTAATGTGTATTCCTTATGATAGTTACAATGATATATGAATTATAATGTCTTTTAATATTATTTTCTTTCAAAGTTTATATTGGTATATGTATATGTGTGTTTGGCTTAAAGTTGGTTCAAGAGGGATTAATGTGTTACTTTCTTATTGGTAACTAAAATTTGAATATATATATATTCATTTGCATATGTTAGTTAATTATCCTATGTGATGATGTAACAAGACTAACTAGTTTGACATGTGAATCCTTAAGATAATATCTATTAGATAAATATTCTTGTACCTTCTAAATACTAGAATGTTGGAATAAGATTGATATGAGAGTTAACTTATATTGAATCATAACTTAAGTTGAGAGAGGGACACTAAGAGTGCATAAGTTGAAATTTTTTTTCTCTTAAAGTGTATTTTGTCCTAGAAATCTCCAAGTGGTCACTAAAACCATAAAACCTATGAACCTCTCATAGATAACCTTATCACTGTTCTATCAAAACAAAATTCAAGGAGTGTGATCTGAAAGGAAGCTAGGTGAGCGAAAATAGCTTCCTACACTAATCTAAGTAGGGGAGAGTTACAAAAAAATCCTTTTAACACCTTATATAATTACAATAAGGAGAAACACATAGAAAGAATGAGATAGTTCTAACATCAAGAACACATAAACATATACCAAATATATGTGGGGAAAACCCTTTCAAGTAAAAAACCCCACCCTCCAAAATCGTAGTACTAAGTTGTATTAAATCAAATAGAGGGTACAATGCAAATCCAAGTACAAAGCTTCTTCAAAAAGTGCTTTGAAACAAATGTTTTGGAGTGAATCCGGCAACACTTCATTACCTGCAAACAAACTATGCATTCTACAATTCAAGGCATACAATATATAGAGAATACAAGCTGAGAGAAGCGTCTAGAAGAGGATGGGAATCTAAATACACATGGCACAATATCCCATGCCATAGACATGCATTTGGACACATGTACGATATTCCCTTACACCCCTTACAACCCTCAAAACATGCAATATTCTCTCTCCAAGCTTGGGTGCCCAAAATATGCTCATAATAGCATATGATAGATGCCTTACAACTGTCATAAATTTTTTCATAAATCTACCATAAAATTAGCCACAAGATCTTTCATAGAATCTATCATAACTGACCAAAATATCTGATTCTCTTCAACCTGTCATAACCCAACATGGGCACCAACTTTATTCATGTATAAAGATGCCTTATGATGTGTCATAGAATCTACCATAAGTCAAAGATTCCAAAGTGGGACACCTATGTCCACATGGGATGATGTGTCATCCAATCACTTCCAATGGGGATGCAACCCAACCGATGGGTCCCAATTTATGACATGACACCATAGGCAATTAAATAATACAAATAAATAGAATAATACATTAAATTAATCAATATTAGGACTCTAAGGTTGAGACACCTTAATCCCAACATTCTCCCACTTGTCAATGACTTGTCGACAGTCATACAAAATCATCTACTCAAGGTTACAAGGCCCATGGAATCGAAAAACTATTTGAACTTCTCTATGCTCACTCATTTCGTCGGTGCATCTACAACATTTTCCAAAGTGTCAACCTTTTCCAAGTTCACCTGTCCATCTTCTACCATATCATGGAAAAAATGATACTGAACATCAATGTGCTTTGTTCTAGCATGGAAGGTAGAATTATTTGCTAGGAAAATTGCACTTTGACTATCACAAAAAATAGTAGTCTATCTTGCATCTAAACCAATATCAAAACATAGTCTCTTAATAAAAATGGCTTCCTTACAAGCATGGGTGGCTTCCATGTACTCTACTTATGTCGTGGACAATGCGGCTATAGCATGCTGCTTACTCATCCAACTAATAGCACCACCAAACATCATAAAAACGTAACCACTGGTGGATCTTTTGTTGCCAATGTCACCTGCCCAATCTAAATCCACATCCATGAATACTCATAGAATGTTGAGGTCCAATAGGATAAGCATGAAAAAAAAAGGCATAATCAGAAGTACCTTGTAAATATCTAAACACTCTCTTAACTGCATCCTAATGCACCCATCTAGGAATAGCCATAAATTGGCTAAGGACTCCCACTACTTGGGCAATGTCTGGTCTTGTACACACCATCGTATAGATTAGACTACTAATTGCACTCATATATGGTACTTTGGTCATGTCCTCAATCTCAGTAGGATATTTTGGACAATCATTCATAGAAAGCTTCATCTCCTGCAACATAGGAACAACTAATTGTCTGCAATATTCCATGTTGATTCTCTCCAACACAAAGTTCACATGCTTGCTCTAACTTAACCAAATCTTTCTATTCACTTTGTCTCTCATGATCTCCATTCCCAGAATATACCTAGCTACACCTAGGTATTTCATCTCAAACTATGTTGACAACTAAAACTTCAAATCTAAAATCTTGCTTTTACCATTCCCAATAAACAACATATCATCTATCTATAAAACAATAATAAGAATGCGACCATTATTAGATTTATAATACACATAATGGTCAGATTTAGATCTATGAAATCCCAATCACTACACATAGGTATCAAAATTATGGTACCACATTCTAGGAGACTATTTCAAACCATAAAGAGACTTCTTTAGTTTGCAAACCAAATTTTCTTTACCTTTTTCAACAAAATGCTCTAGCTATGACATGTAAATATTTTCCTCCAAGTCACCATGAAGGAGCGTTGTCTTCACATCCATATGTTCTACTTCTAAATCATGCATTTCTACAAGTGATAACATGAATAAAATAGATGTCGGCTTCACAACAAGAGAGAATATTTCCCCATAATCAATTCCCTCCACCTATGAAAACACCTTAGTGACCAACTGTTCCTTATGCTTCTCAAACATTAGGACCACACTTTTTCTTGAAAACCCATTTACAAGCAATGGGTTTATGTCCAACAAGAAAAGGTACTAGATCCCAAGTCTTGTTTTTCTTTAATGCAACCATCTCCTTGTCCATGGATTTCATCCAGGAATCTGCATCACTCATACCCATAGCCTCTCTAATAGCCCTAGGCTCATCAGTGTTAGCACTGAGGTTGAGGTTCTTCTTCTTCTTCAAAACTTTTTGAGCTTCTTGAGCTCTCCTCATCATCAAGTCCAACAGGAGTGCATAGTTCATCTTTCTTTGGAGTAGGTGGTATATTAACGAAAAAAGTATCCCTTTTCCCCTTAATTTTGGAAATGATTAATAATAATATGAGCTTAATGTCACCCTGATTTAGTGTTGTAATGTGTTTTACACATTCACATTAAGTTCAGGGCCATTTTTAATAAAATGGACTTAATTGTGCCTTATTTAGGGTGTTGTGAGGTGTACCTTTACACTTTCACACTAATCTAGGGCTTTATTAATTGATTGGGGTTATTTTTCCTTAATTGGCCCCTTTAATTCAAACCCTAGCCTATTAAATATAAATTATGAGGGATAAAACTCGACATTCTTAAATGCCATTACACAACGCTTAATTTTAGAAGGTGTGTGTCCTAGGTAGGTCACCTAGGACCCACTCACCACATGGTGAATGGGTCCTCACTAGGTCCTAGGACCCTATTTTCACATAACATTTCACATTGTCTGAAGTGTGTCCTAGGTAAGTGGTCTAGGACCCATTCGCCATATGGTGAATGGGTCCTCACTTAGACCTAGGACCCCTCTTTGAAATATGTTTTTGGTGGTATTTTAACTATTTCAAATCCATGATTTGATGTCAACTGGTGATATTTGAATTTTAGGAATTAAGGGTAAGATATGTATAAATATAAGGCTATTTCACTAATTTTTATCTAAGCAATTTTTATGGACAAGTCCTAATAGAAATTTTATGAAATCAAGAGCATTCAAGCACATATTCAAGGTATTCAAGGGTAGATTTGTAGAAGATTATTGCAACAATCAAAGATTCGTATTGTCATGTAAAATATTTAATGAATGTCATGCATGTTGTTTGAGCTAATGTGTTAATGTAGTGTTCAAGATAAATCAAGCATATCAAAGGCATTGTTTCTAATCAAGTTCATGATCAAGATCTACATACATTGAGGCCACTTCATGCTAGTTTGCAGATTTGTATTCCAAGGTTTTAATTGAGGATTGGTGAGTTGTGACATTCCATTTGTTCATTCAACATTCCTTCATTTCAAGGTTTAATTACCAAAACAAGGTTTGACCAAGGAAAACCACTATTCCCTAACAAACAACATTTTTCTCTCTTTGATGTGTGATTACAGGTTTTAGGTTGAAGATCATTTGAAAAGAAAAATTGAAGAAAGTTGCAAAGTTGTCAAATCATAGAAACTGAGCTACAATATTTATTTTCGTCTTTCCAATTGTGCTTGACTAGAATTTGGAAGTGAAAACACTGAAGAACAAAACCCATAATCTGATTTTTTGGAGCCCTAGCCAAGACCCATTTGCCATAGGGTGAATGAGTCCTTAGTGAGGTTTGAAAAAGAACTTTTGGTGAAAGGTACATAGCATTTGACCCTTTCCAGATTTTCCTTTTTGACCGGTAGTTGGGTTATATTTCATTTTTGTTCTTCATTTGCATAATATAGCACACATATTGAATGAAATTAGAGTGAAAATAGGTGAATCATATGTTTCATTATGGTGAACCTATTTTCCTTCATTTTAGGTGGAATTTGAACTACCTCCTTATTTTTTTCTCCTCTTTCTTTGGCTGCAACTCAATATTGGAAGGTTTCATCTCTCTAAAAATCATACTTCTGTTGTAGAGAATCTTTTGAGCTTTTGGATCCCAAATCTTGTACCCTTTCACACTGACACCATAGCCAATACATATACACTTAACTGCCTTTTTCTCCAACTTTGAACTCTTCTCAATTGAAACACGAGTGTAAGCTTCACAACCAAATACTCTGAGATGTCTCATCAAAGACTCTTTACCAGACCATGCCTCCATGGGTTTCTTTCCAACAATCACTAAAGTAGGAGATCTATTGATCAAATAACACGTAGTGGCTATTGCTTCGGCCCAAAACTTATGCTCAAGGCTAGTGCCATTCAACATGCTCCTAGCCCTCTCCATCAACATTTTGTTCATCCTTTTTGCAACTCCATTTTATCGTAGAGTGTAGGGAGTTTTCTTATGTATTTCAATCTTTTGCTCTTTACAAAAATTTTCAAACTCTACAAAACAAAAATCACCACCATTGTCAGTCCTCAAACACTTAATCTTTCTGCTAGTCTAATTTTCCACCAAGGCTTTCAATTCCTTAAACTGACTAAAGACTTCAGCTTTACTTCCAAGAAAATAAATGAATGTCCTTCTACTATAATCATCTATGAAAGAAAAAAAATATGCAAATTTTGATAATGAAGGAACAATCATAGGAACAAACACATTTGAATGAAAATAGTCCAAAACCCCAAAAGACTTGTGAGAACTAGAGCAAAAAGAAATAGGACATTGTTTTCCATAAACAAAATATTCACAAAAGTCAAACTTGAGATTACAACCATCAAGGCCTTCAACAAGGCTCTCATTTTTCAAGGTTCTAAGACCTCTTTCACCAATGCGACCAAGTCATTAGTGCCATAACATTGTATTATCTGTAGGAAGCTTCATTTCCATGGAACGAGCACCCTTAGGTACCCAAAATTCATGACCATCGGATGTAGCTGCAACACACTTCTTCATTGCATGATCTAATGGTGAGGATGAAGAATCCAAAGGTCTCTTCTTTGGTACATCAGAAGAACTATTGCATTGTATTGTGCATGCATCCATCTTATATAGAGTACCAAATCAAACACCCTTAGCCAACACCATAACTCCTCTTGTCATCTTGCATCCTCCACTTGAGAAAACAACTCGCAATCTTGAATCATTTAGTTTACTTACAAAAAGTAGGTTTCATTCCAAACCTGAGATATGCAAGACACCATCAATCCCCTTCACTCTTCCATGACCAACGATCTATAGGTGAGAGTCATCACCTAGGTACACCTTCCTACCATCGTACTCTTCATACTTTGAAAACTAGCCTCTATGAGAGGTCATGTGAAAGGATGCACCAAATCTATCCACACATATTTTGATACATGGGTTGCCAAGGTCGTAACATATGCTTCTGTTTCATCTTGGGACGATTTTTTGAATTTAGAATTAGAGAAAGACTTATTTTTCTTCTTCTTCTCCTTCTTGCAATCTTTTCAAAAGTGACCACTTTCACCACAGTTCCAACATTTTTCCTTGGACTTCTTACCAGGAGACTTAGATCTCCCTAAAGAATTTTACTTAGATTTTTTCTCCTTCTTTTTCCCTTTCTCCTTTGGTCTACCACAAACAACAAGGGCCTCCTTGGCCATCTTAGAAGAATTTCTCTACATATTTTCATAAAACAACAAAACAAACACCTCATCCATCTTGAAAGTGGTTGTTTTGCTTCCGATAGCCATCACCAAGTGATCCCATGAGTCTGGCAATGAACACAATAGGAGCATGCAACAATCTTGTCTCCAACGGAACCTAGTTGAGCAATCAACATGTTAAAGGAATCTAGGTGGTCTTCCATGAATCCTCCATCTTTCATCTTCAAAGAGTACATCTTCTTTCTCAAGAATAGCTTGTTCACCAGGGATTTAGCCTAATAAACATCTCCAAGTTTCTTCCACAAAGATGTAGCCGTCTTCTCTTCATGAACATTCAGGAGAAAAAAATTAGCCAAATAGAGTCTAATGAAACCCTTGGATTTCTAATCCATGAGCTCCCAATCTTTTTGTTTCATGCCCGATGGTTTGGCTCCAAAAAATGCAACCCATAGATCATGATCTATGAGCATATCTCCCATCTTGAGCTTCCAAAGCTCAAAGTTATCATCGTTAAACTTCTCCATCTCAATCATCCCAGATGTTCTTTCCATCTCTTTCCTATAACAAGGTCACAAAATACACTTATGCAAAACTCCCACTGAAACAAAGATCAACCCAAAAAACCCTTCTAACCCAACAAAGGAAGGTTAGCCAGGCTCCGATACCAACTGAAAGGAAGTCGAGTGAGTGGAAACAACTTCCTACACTAATCTAAGTAGGGGAGAGTTACAAATTTTCCTTTTAACACCTTATACAGTTACAATAAGGAGAAACATATAAAAAGAATGAGATAGAACAATAAGAACACATAAATAACAAACACTAGATATATGTGGGGAAAACCCTTTCAGGTAAAAGCCCCACCTTCAAAAGCATAATACTATCATATTAAATCAAATAGAGGTTACAATGGAGCTCCATGTACAAAGCTTCTTCACCAAGTGCTTTGAAAGAAACACCTGTTCTAGAATGAATATAGTAGTACTTCATTACTTGCAAACAAACTATACATCCTACAATGCAATGCATACAGTAATTATAGAATACAAGCTAAGAGAAGCATCTAGAAGAGGATGGGTGTCCAGATACACATGGTACAATATCCCACACCATAGACATTCATTTGAACACATGTATAATATTCCCCTACACTCCTTACAACTGTCATAACATGCAATATTCTCTCTCCAAGCTTGGGCACCCAAAATGTGCTCATAATAGCCTATGATAGATTCCTTACAACTGTCATAAAATCTATCAGAAATATGCCACAATCTATCCATCATAGAATTTGTAAGAGAATTCGTCATAACTAACTAAAATATCCGACTCTTACAACCTGTAATAACCCAACTTGGATGCCAACTTTCTCCATGCATAAGGTTTCCTTATGACAAGCCATAGAATCATTGATAAGTCAAAGATTCCAAAGTGGGACACCTATGTCCACTTGGGATGATGATGTGTCATCTAGTCACTTCCAACGAGGATGTCACCTAGCTGATGGGTCCCAATTTATGACATGACATGTCATAGGCAATTAAATAATACAAATAAATAGAATAATACATTAAATTAATCAATACTAGGACTCTAAGGTTGGGACACCTTAATCCCAACATGATCTTCCTATAGAAGCATCTAGTTGTATCATTGGGCTAGCCAACTTTCACTAGTAGCTTATAGGTGATTGATATTAGGAGCTAACCATTCTAACCTAGGGTATAGTTAACTTTAAAAATAACACATAGATGGTGGATACTAGGAGCTATGACGTATCAGATTGGACAAACTTTTTTCTAGTAGAATGAAAGTAATATAAGTTAGGATCTAACAACTCAAAATATTTGGCTAGCTATAAAATTAATTTTTTAATGGTCACATGTATTGTGTGTTGTTACTCTTTATATGTGATGACAACTATTGACAAGAAAAATGTAAACAAGTAATATGAGTTTATCTATGTCATAGTGATTATCCTAATGTACTCAATAAAGAAAAGATGAAGTACATGCAATTAGTTATAGGAAGGAGCAACATAACATATGCATGCATTCATACACATATCCCTTATATATATGCATAATGGAGTATTCAACATCTCATCTATTCATTAGGGCTCTAGGAAAATTCACCTCTAGCAATTCACCATGGGAAAATTCATCGCCAACAATTCACCATGGGAAAATTCACTGCCATGACAAATTCACCTCAAGGAAATTTCACCACTATAGCAATTCACCGCCATGGAAAATTAATCGCATTTACATTTTTTAATATATATTTCCAAAACTTTGAATTTTTTTGGTAAAAGAATAATTTGATTTATGATAATAAAAAAGCAATGAAAATTATTCTTTTGGAAAAAAAATTCAAAGTTTTGGAAATATATATTAATTTTTTTTTAATGTGATTAATTTTCTGTGGCGGAAAATTGTTGGTGGTGAATTTTCCTTGAGGTGAATTTGTCATGGCAGTGAATTTGTCTGATGCCATTCATTAGGTATGTTTGCAGCATATTAACATATATTATTCATAACATAAGCATTATAATAGTTACCATATCTTCCATCCTCTTCTATCTTATATCATATTACATTATTTATACACCCCCACAAGATGAGTATGTTACTATTATATTTACTCCATGTGTAGGTATATGTCCCTAACCTTGTTCATTAAAGGCTATTCCTCTCTAATGTTATTGCAAGTCAATTAAATGTACTCCATGGCAATTCCCTTACCATGTGGTATCTTTGTTGCTTTTCAACTAGATCTAATGAGAGTAATTAGATCAACTCTATCTTGCCAACATCATCCCCTATCTTAATCCATGTCTTGTACTCATGACACAATGACTCATAGTCCAACTACCAAAAAGAAAATTTTAAAACTATGGGTGTTGGATATGACACCTTGTAATTGACAAGGTGTTAAGTTCAAATCTTGGAGGGGTTGGATACATACACCTCGTATTTGAAGCACACTTAAGTGTCTCTTGTATAATGATGCCCAAAAATAATTTGCGATATATATATATATATATATATATATATATATATATATATATATATATATATATATATATATATATATATATACTATAAAAGAATTCCATTCCATTCCCTCTAATATCTCACATGATATAGTGCAAACGCAATGGCGATGGATTGCTGCACAATCAAAGAAAATTGTCAGAATAAAGCAGTAAACAAAAATCGAGAACAACTATGCCTTGGGGCGCAAATCCATTGCATTGAAGGTGGTATTCGTTGAAACAGCGTGCACTGAATGGACACCATTCCCAACTAAAAGATAAATTCTTGTGGGTAATTTCTACAAAAGACCCAATTTGGAAAGGATGATCCAAGTGTCCACGACCATGGGAGCCTAGGTTGCATAGATTTCCGCGCCAGTGCGGCTAGTCTGAGTACACAATCACGAGCTTATAGAATTAGCAGTCATCGTGACCAAAGAATTTGTGTACCAGAACTTAGGCCATGCAAAAAGTAGTGAAATTTGGATAGGTCAATGGAAGTGGAAAGGTAGTTATGCAGTTATTCGGAATGGCAATGGCAGCTCTGAATGAAAGTGGAACGGTAGCTATGCAATGGAGCACTGATGGAATATGGGCTTCTTGCTTTTTGCCTGGTTTCAGTCTTTACTACTCCCAAAGGATTCTCTCGGACAGCCTTTCACATCACAAAAATGTCAAGTCTATTCCCTTGCCCATGGCACTTGTCATATATAGTTGTGCAGGGTATTGGGATCCGTTCAAATTCATTTAACTTGGTATATAAAGCAGAACATCTCTCTTTAAGTTTTCATGAGTTTGTTATGAATCATAGCTGGAAATGAAAGACATGACTAAGTTAGCAGGAATCATATACAACCATGTCCTCGTGATCTTATACTGCTATATTCAACTGTTACACATGAGTAACTACAAGGGTTCATGATTGATTGTGGGAAACTGCCTTTTATATATATATAGTATTGAGCAAAGTAAAGATTACATAAAATGAATAGTCATGAACATTGGAAATAACAGAGATTCTTGCACTGTACATCAAGAAAGAACATAAAGCTGTATGCTATTGAAAAACGTTAAAAATAACAGCTCCTTAACATTTAGAAGGTAATATGTATTCCCTGGGATCATCTTTTTGAGTCATTATTTATTTTATGAAATATAGATCAATCTATTTATGGATTATAGCGGATGGGTGAATATATAAAGTTTTTAAATATATTTTTTTTAATGATTTAGATTATATAAATGAATGTAATTAATTAATAAGTAAATAATTTAAGAATTAAAATAAATGTGACAACTCATTAGGAGGACTGGAGTACATAGTTCTAGGATTGATGATAGATAAATGATGTTGATATTATTTTGAAATAATATTATATCATTATAAAAAAAATTAATTGTCTCAATCTAATGAATATCTCAAAGTCTAAAGTAGCATAAAAATTGTGCAGACCAATCTCATGTCTTGCCCGATCAATATTGTTATTTGTGAGCTTGATCTCAATGTGTGGAATTGGACTAAGCCACATAAAACTAATTTGATAGATAATGCACTTGTGAATATTGTTGTCCTCTCCTATTGGATATCTTAGAAGTCAAGGTGGTGTCTAGAGACTCTATTAAGGAGCTTTCTGACTTGATAGGTGAATAGATTCTCTTAGGTTAGACACTTTAGTCATTTGAATTAATCACAGTGAGAAAGATTGAAGGAAACATTCACAAACATAGATACAACCTATATGATATAATTGTGCAAATTTAATTCCTTTACTGCCCTTAAGAATTGAACTATGCTATAATGATTTTTCTTATGAATTCCTCTTGCATTCTTACATTTCTCATGTGTTTAATTGTGCAATGAATCTCTTAAATATCATGGAATAACAACATGCCACATTAAATGTGTGATAGGTTGGCTCACAATTGCTAGTAAAAGGGGTAAACAAAGTTGGAATTTGGATTGGATGTGTGTAATATTTGACTATGTCCAGATAGCCACCCAAGACCAAGAAAGTCTAATGGAAAATACAAGAAAGATGAATATGAGAAAATCAATTATGCTCTATCAAAGGATGCAATGTGAGAGAATAGATGGGAATGGGACATGCTCATATGAGAGCAAGATATAGGTATATATACGATATACCACCAAGAGAAAAAATGTACAACCAATGTGGGATATAGAATAAATGTACCTGAGTAAAGTTAACTAGGTTCAAATAGGACCTAAATGCTTAATTGATTAGGAAATATACAATTTTTACACAGACACCCCTCCTTAAGTGCAACTTAGGGATTAGAAAAGAAAAAGAAAAAACACTCAAATAATGTTCCTAACAACAAGGCCATGTTAGATAACCATTTATAAAGTGATCCCATCAAAGAAGTAGAGAAGGAAGGAGAAGCGAGGATCAAGGATCCCCCACAAGATCAAGAGAGAAGGTTTAAGTGACCCCCTAAAGTATTGACAAATAAAATTTAGTGTGAGGAAAAATTGCCTCCTAGAATAGATAATAATAGAGACCATGTAGCCCCCTTAACGTGTAGTGTCATGTATTGATGGTGGAATCAAGTGATACATAATGCTAAAGATGATCCCAAATTTCATAACAAAATTAATCCCCTTAGGAAGAAATAAATCCAAAGGTGAATGTAGATCTTCCCATTCTTAAAAGGAATATGAGAGAAGAAAGTAAAAAATATAGATCTCTAGAAGTTGCTCAAATTTCACCATGTAAGGAGTCCCAATTCTAACTAAAGAAGAAATAATGTAGAACAATGTAAAACATGATGTATAGCGTGTACCAAATATGTCTACAAAGATTTCAAAATCTATTCAAGCTACTAGAAACTAATATCAAATTGTGACAAACATTGATAAGATGAATTAAGTACCATGCAAGATTTAGGTACAATAAACATAGTTATATGGTTCTCACCATACATAAGACAACAATATTGATGAGAATTTTATACTCCTATAAAAGGTGTGAACATGAATAGTGATTGAGTTAAAACTGTGAAATCATAATATTTGTAGAATATGTCATTATAGAAGCATATATCTATGGTGAAATAACATAAATATTTAAACGTGTTCTCATGAAATATGAAAAGGATGATGCAACTCCATAAGAGCTAATGTCAAGCGTAAGTACAAGAAGTTGAGTTCAAGTTTTGGTCAAAAAAGTGGAAGCATTTTTTCTTGAAAATCAAAGCTTTTCATAATTGGGGTAACAATTTGAAGTACTTACACATAGAATATTAATATGGTGTAAAAAATATGAAATGAAATATTTTATTTCTAGTTCTCAAACATATAATTATTCAAATGTCCAAATGATAAAAGTTTCTTTTGTATAGGAAATGAAAAATTGGCTTTTCAAAAAAAGTACGTTGAAAGCCAAAACATGCACATATACGACCAAAACAATTAGTAAATGAATTTATTTTTAAAAATCCTTTTAATGGAAAGATGCATATGATGTTGAATTTTGGTCAAAATATTTTTTAATGATTTTTTAGTAAATAATTTTTTAATTAATTTTTTTACTAGGATTAAGGTGTTTTAAAAATCTTATACCAACATGATTTTACTTAAAATAATTGTAATATAAACTAGTTAGGGTTGAATTGATCTCTAGTACTGGTGGGTGCATTTAGATTATGTTGGTTTTCATAAAGAACTAAAGAGGGTTAGAAAATATTGAAGGAAAATAAAGGAAGATAAAAGTAATTATAAAGTGCAATACCTTCACCTAGAATCTTTTCTTCTCCTTTTGATGAGAGGAAATGGAGTGAACCCTTATTCCATCTGATTTTCTCTTTTATGTTTATGTGGATTACTCAATTCTCTAGCATAACCTTGATATGATAATGATAAGCTTGATAGATGAAATTATCAAAATAACAACATATAAATACGATAGCTTGATAAGTGATGAAAAATGAAGGATGAGGGCCTCTAGATATAATGTATTGAAGGGGAAAATCAATGGCTAGAAATGATTGATGATGGATGACTAAGATTGAAAGAGGATTAGGGTTTGAATCAAGGATGCAATCATATGACAAGTGTCACATGATGGGTAGGATCTAGGTTTAGGATTGAGATAACGACAAAAATCCTTATGGAAATGGCTAGAGGATTAAGAGGTTAAATGAAATGTGTGGATAAGATGAAAAAATAGTTTGACTTTTGGGTAAGTGTCTAGGTTCAATGAATCTAGACAAGGAGTTAGTTAGATATCTGAAGGGGACATTTGTCACATGAGAAAAACTTTAGATTATGATCCATGTCAACAAGATGAAGGGCTATGATTAGATGGACAAAGATCGAGGATAAATGGGAATTAATTAAATAAATAAATTATTTATTTAATTAATGGGATCATGATGGGGGGGAAATAATTAAATAAATAAATAAATATTTAGTTAATTAAACGATTAGAATAAGGATGGGACTAATTAAATAAATAATAGATATTTATTTAATTAATGGCTTAGGATAAAATAAAATTAGGCATGGTTGGGTAAGGTTATATTTTAGGTGTCTACATTTTTCCCCTCTTTGATATGACATTATGAAGTGGTGTTGTATCAAATAAGTTTAAATATAATGGATGAGAGGATAAGGATCAAAGATGATACCTTAGTCAATGGGAGGATGGAAAAGAATGAAGAAGGAAAGATTTAGGATGGAGAAGGAAATATTAATGATTAGGTGATAGGATTCCCCCTCAAGAGGACATGTAAGCTAGGAGAACAAGGGTGTACTCTTGAAATGGAAGGGAACAACAAGGGATAAGGATCAAGAAGCATATGAATTGGAAGATGAAAGAGGATGAAGGAGATGAAAAGGAAGGAGAATTTGGATGGAAGAGGATGAAAATGAAGGATAATTTTATGATGATTGGTAGGTTATGCCAATACGTATTGAGCAATCCTAAGATTTGATATAGCAAAGGAAAGTATGCACCAAGTTATAAGAAACTAGGGTGGCAAGGTAACCTTTGAATGGATGTGACAAGAAAGAAATACATGATAAAATTATGCCTCATTATACACCAATTGTGACACACCAAGATATAGATAGATCAATGCAATTGTAAGTAGGCATAGTCATGGGTTAAAAATAATAATGATCAAAAGATAAATTAAAACAAAAGGCTCACTACAAACATGTCATGCAACCAACATATCTCTTGCCAAAGATTAGATGATGATTGGTTTGCTAACATTAGGCTTGGATAATCACCTAGGCAATGCTTTGATAAGGATTATTTTCTTACATTATGCTTGGATAATCACCTAAGAAAGGCTTTCATAATATTTTCTTACATTAGGCTTGGATAATCACCTAAGCAAGGCTTTGATAAGGATGATGATGATTGATTGATCAATCAACAAAAGGATAGGATGACTAATTAATGCTCAACAACAAAATTTATGAGATGATTTTAATTAAAGTTTGATGTCTTGGATGCAATGTTTGGATTGATTAAATGTCAAGTCTTAGGAGCTCAAGATTTTGATTTTTTAAATTTTTTATATTTTAGATGGGATGATAGGATGATGATTTTTTTTAGTGTATTTGAGATGGGGTGAATATGATAAGAGATAGGATAGGTTGATGTTTGATGTTTGATTTATTATGGATGAAGATTGGGCTCAAAATGAATGAAACTTTGAAGGCCAATGCTCTGGAAACTAAGGATATACAAGATTAAATTCTTAACATAATGTAGATGTAACTTCCACACCTCATGCATGGGTAATGGTGGGTGCTAATGGAGGGATAAGGGATCATGCTTAATCAAGGATCAAATAAAATCCATGATAGGTCTATTATGTATGGGTGGATAGGTAGTTTATTATGATATGAAAGGATGGAAACAATAGTGGATGGGGTGGCATCCTAAGAGATGGTGGATAAGAGACTACTACACATGGTGCATGTTTCTATGTTTTCACCATGGTACTTATCGAAGGTGCCACCAAATTGGTTTTCACCTTTGGACGAATTATTTCTCTTTACAATTTTTTTTTTGGTTTTTTGACCATTTTTGGATTTTTAGTTTTTTTAGATTTTTTGGATAAATGGGAGTTGATGATGTTGTGATCATGGTGGATGCTTTTTAATGGGTGATACCACAAAGTTGGTTTATAATTTCTGGGAGATTTTGATTTTTGCTGAAATCACATATTTTTAGAATATATAATGATAATTTAAGCCTTAAAAAGTTCTATTTAAAGCATTCCAATTGAAGAGGGTTTGATCAAACTACCTTAGATCAAACCCCCTTGGATAGAACCCCGCTATTTTTAAACCATACCTATAACTGAGTCTCCTTTACACCTATCAAAATGTTGATAAAAAACCACTTTTGATTTACCTTCTGGGGGGATCAAATGAATTCATTTAATTTTTTTTTTTTTTAAGTATGTAGTCCTTATTATAAGCTTCCAAAATTGTAATTTTAAATAAATTTAATTTAATTATTATATTTATTTTTATTTCTTGTGAATGTAGGTTTTCACCGAAAAATCAAGCTCTTTGTTCTCGCACATGTGAAAAAATAGAATATTTAAAAAAATGAAAAATTTGAGTGCACCAGATATTGAAGTCCATGATCCAACCAAAAAAAAAAGAATTTTGATACATACAAAAAATGTTATGTGTTATACGGTCTGCCTATGGCTGAATTGTAATTGGTTTGACTTCGAAACTTGACTAAGGAAAAAATATTCAATAAAACATTATGAAACCAATTGGAAGCACTAGATATCATAGTTACAAATCTAAATTCAAAAAAATATATATATATATCCTTCATGGAAAAAAAGTTATGTGCTATATAGTGAGTGTCACTCCTTAAAAATGGTGTTTACTGAGAAAAACTAGTTTTCAAAAGAGATGGAAAAAGAAGTGCAATCTAATTCCAAATTTTTTGAAAAAAAACATATTTAGAATCTACAGAAAAAAATTCCACAAATCACTAGTTTGCATCATCTTCAAATTCCTCATGGTTTAGCCGCTATAGGTGCCCGAACGTGAAGATTTAGTTAGAAAAAATCAGTTCAGTGTCCACTTTGGCCAAAAATTGTAAACCAATATTGTAGGATCAGCCTAATAGATGGATGTGAAGTGTGATAGATTGATATGGATGGTATGATATAGATGATGGAGGATGATTTATTTTATGGATAGAGGGAGGTGAGGTATGATCCCTAATGTATGTACTACAAGGGCCATCATGCTTCACATGTAAAGGAGTTTGGGCAACCTTTGGATTAAAGAATGTCAAGGGGTCGCCATCAAAGGTTTGATGAGAGACATCATCGAGGGGTATGGAATGATAGGATAGACGTATGAATATGGGTTGAGTGAATATAATGAGGATGAAGACTTAGTATCAACAAGCATATTTCTTGATATTTTTTTTTGACAAATGCACCCCTAGTCATTTTGGAGGAAGAGGCATGATAGGAGATAAAAAAATTCTTTCTTTTCTTTTTTATTTTGATTTTGTATTGTCCAATAGCTTTTGGTTTTGATTTGGGATCTCCATTTGATAAAGAATTTAATTTTGGACTTGTGATTGATAGCCTTATTCTTTTGGGATGACACTTGTTGATCCAATTCTAAGAGATATATGGGTGTGGATGAGTTGGATAATATGATAAGGATGTGTGATTCATGGAAGAGATTGGTGATACACTAAAGGAATTCTATGTGGCTATCATTTTCAACACTATTAATGTCAAAGGAAGCTTGCATATCCTTAGCAAGTTAGAAAGAAGGCTTAGTATAAGCAGTAATAGGAGATGCATACCCTAACCCAAGATGCTTGATATGGAAGGATGGTAGATCATGAGATGGAGTGAGAGAGAGGGGATCATGAGGTAGAAGGGGATGATCATGGATGTATTGAATAGAATCATGATCAAAGAGTGGACTGTTATCATAGATATCATGATCAAACATAAGATTATATTGGACATCAAAATATCGGGATGAAGTGGATAGTGATATGGGATCTTGGTAGTCATGGGAATCTATGTGGAAGGCATGTAGTTCGTATTCTCTAATGCAAAGGTCTTTGATCTTAGCCTTGATCTTTGGGACAATGTGAAAGGTAGGTAGCAATGATGGATCAATGTATGAAGATGAAAATGGGTATGTGTGGGATCATGATGGGCCAAAAAGTGGCGATATGATGGGTATGTGTAGGTTATGTGGCTGATGACTTTTTTTTAACCCAAAATTGATGAAACGAAAAGGGTTTTTAAAGGAGATTCTCAGCTTTCCATCAATGTAAATTATGCTTTACTTTGAGTTTAATAAATAATTATTATTCATTTTCTATTTGAAGTACGACTAAAATCCTGATTGATAGGCTAATTGAAAAAAATCTATAGCTTTCAAATGGTATCACCTTTTTTAATCTGAAACATGTGTCACATTCTATGCAACTTCACATACTATAAGATTAAAAAAAGAAAATTGAATTTCATGAATATAAACCAAGTTAAGGTGGTCAAACATGAGTAGTATTTATATTTTTTAAAATTTGTAAAAAAATTCAAATTAATTATTTATTTGGAAAAAAATTTCAAAAAATATGCATCACATCTGACATGAGTCCTCTACTTATATCTAGAATCTTATAAAAAATATTATCATTTGATCATGGTTAGGGTGGTCAAATAGATACCTACTTATTTTTTCCCTGAAATTTAAGTACTACTGCATTGAAATTTCAAATTTTCACCAAATAGATTTTTTTTAAAAATAAACCTAGTAGTTTAGAAACTGCATTCAATTTGCTATAGATTCTATTCTTACATATTTTTTAAATAATATAGATAACTTATTCAAATTTTTACGTCAAGTTTCCTAAAGTTGATTTTTTTGAATTTTTTGCCACTTAAGGGCCTGTTTTTTCCATGATGATCCTGCACATACCCAAATAGTGATGTGGTGTTGGTAGGGAAATGTTGTGAAAGGCCATGAGTGCTTTGTAAGAAATTGCAATATTGGAATGGATTGGGATCAACATGTACAATAACTTTAATTTCATTATGGGGGAACTTTATGCATTGATGGAATGCCAATAGAACAAATTGCACATGGAATGGATCCATGAGTAGCTATGGAGGATGTTATAGGGAGATCAAGGTCTAATATTTGGCAAGTAGTTTTAACTGTTGTTGGTTTGACATGGATGGGTAGCTTTATAGAGCCTATAGATTCATGATTAGCTTCGTCATATGATTTTATGGTAATTTTAGTTTGGGTATAAACATCATCTAAATATCCTAGTTGTTTTATTAGACTCAAGCTACAAAGGTTTTCTTGATCCACCATATTCTAGGACACGTTTGATTATGGTTTTATGGATGTGGGCTTGAAGGTATAGTCAAATATTATGAGATGGATTGATGGAAGGCAGTATTTAGTGGAAAAGATGAGGGATTGTGGAGATGATAAGTCTCCTATCACAACTTGAAATTGAACAAGATCAATGTCATTAGGGACATGAGATTCATGAAGGGATTTCTCAAGAGGTCCATGTAGATGGGAGATGTTTTAAGTAGCTCAAGGATAGATATTTGTGCTAGAGTTTTATTCAAGTGGTCATGGATGCTAAGTTGATGTGTAGGTTAGGAGGAGGGTGAAACTCCTTGAATAGAGATTCAACCACGCTGGGTAGTAATGACACAATTAGGCACTTTGATAGTTATGGTGACTACTTGAGAAGGGATTTTGTCAATGTGGTTGATGACTGAATCAAATAATATATCATTGTAATATGTAAGGCATTGTATTATAAGTGGAATTTTTACCATTGTTATGCTAATGAAAAGTATTCTTGTATATACCCACATTTTCATTTAGGGATGTATGGCCTTCAATAGAGATATCTCCTTGATTGATAATATCATGAATGAAGTTCTTGAGTTTCATGCATGGGGAGGTTTTATGTCCATGGACCCTATGGTAGTCATTTTTTTTTTTCTTTGTACCATGAGGGTTTAGGAACATTAGGACCAAGGGGTTTGATGGGTTGTAATTAGATCATGTTGGCTTGGACAAGCTTGTGAAGGACTATTTCGATTGGTTCACCCAAGGGGGTATATTCATGTCCAGTGTGTTGTTTAGGTTAACATTTAGGGATAACCACCTATTTTTGGGGATCTAGATTATTGTGAGATGTTGATGGTGCAGGTATTTGGATATTTTTAACATGTTTCAAGTCAGTCACACAATCGTTGACCATATTTTTGTTTTTATTCCAAAAATAAGATTTGTCACTAGGTTGGGGATTTTTGTCTTTGCTCTCTTTGTATATCTTGATTAGACCTTTGGTGATAAGGTATTTTTCAATAGATACTCCATTTTCTATGATCTCATCAAAGGAGTGAGCACATTAAATTCAAAGATGGAAGCCCAATTTAGTGTTGAGGTTCTTGACAAAGATTGTGATGAGTTGTTTTTTGGGTATGGGCCATGTGAAGTGACTAGAAAAATGTCTCCTTCTTTTCAATAATGAGGCTAAGTATTCACCATACTTTTTTTTAGTCTTGAAAAGGTCCATCATGGTGATACCATGTTCTATATTATAGGAAAAGTGAGTGAAAATTTTATTGGCTAGCTCATAAAAGGTTGTGATTGTCCTATGGGGAAGGTGAGTGAACCAATCAAGGGCTTGTTCACCCAAGCTTCTAGGGAAGAGCCTCAAGAGGTAGGTGTCAAGATAGAAGAAATCTTGGCATGCAATGTAAAATTATTTTAAGTGCTCCCTAAGATTTCCTTTTCCTTTGTACTTGTCAAATTTAGGCATTTCAATATTTTGGGGAAAGGAGATCATTGTGATAGACTTGTCAAAAGGATAGGGACATGGCTCTTGGAAATTATAGGATTTCTTGTGATGTCCTAGTTGAAGTATTTTAATGGTGTCCTTTATTTTTTGCACATCTTGGGCTAAAGTATTTGTGAAATTGAAGGGTGGTGATTGATAGCTAGAAATAGAAGGTTGTAAAGATGATATGTGTTGGTATGGAAAAAAGGATTAAATGGGATTTGAAGATTGGAGGTGTTGATGGGTAGATGAAATTGGATTTGAGGTTTGAAGATTATATGATGGGATAAATGGGATGGATGTTGAGATGTGAGGAGAAGAGATGGAATGTTGAGGTTGAGGGATATGTGATGATTGTTTTGGTGTAAGATAGGGCTTTGATATGTAAGTGGGATGTGGATTGATCAATTTCAAGATGAAATGGGGAGATTGGAAAAATATGGGAGAGATGAATGATCATGAGCATTAGAAGATGAAAGATATGTATGATTATGATGAATAGAAGGTGGGGGTGTAGAAGGAGGTTGTTGGATTATTTGAGATGTGTCAAAGTCATGGGGTAATATAGCACCTTTGTTTGCTAGCATAAGGATATATTGGTTGGGATGCTTCATGATATATCTATGCATCAAGTCCATGGATTAGATATCTTGGTAAAATTCCTCTAATGATGTGGGTGATTCTTGGTCACTTGAATCACGATCGTGGATGATGTAGGATGGAAATGGAAATAGATTCTCCATGCAAATTTGATGGACTACCTCCTCAAAGAATGTATCATGAGATGATGAGGGGAACTCTTGAGAGGAAATAATTTAATTTCTTACTTGGGACCCTATGACAAGCATCCAAGAGAGAGTGAGCTCAAGATAATTAGATAGGATGAGGATGATTAAATAGACCTTGGATTTGAGATGATCTGGAATGGTGAAATGGATGGAAAGGGAATAATGATATAATGGATGGAAAAGAGATAACGATGGAAATATGATACAGGACCAATAGTGTCTCAAGCTAAGCTAGATCCTTGATTGATAATGATGGGGTTTTTATTACACCATACTTTGATAATTGCCTAGGAAAGGCTTGTATTTTCTTACTCTAGCTTAGATAATCACTTGAGTAATGCTTCTATAAAGGATTTTTTTTCTTATCTAAGCTTGGATAATTACTTAGGCGAGGATTGGACATTCCTAGTTGGGCTTGGATAATTGCCTAATCAAGGATTTGATGGGGGTTTTGATGACAAGGTTAGGATCTAGATAGACTCTTAACAAGATTGATATTGATAGGATATGGTATGGATTGTGATTGGGTGATGAGATACGTAAAAGATGATAAAGATTTGATATGATATATTAGATTGGATAGGAAGATAAAGATATTCAATTATGAAAGCAATGGTGATGATAAGGATAGGATGATAAAGATAGGTTGATGGATGATAAGACCAAGGTCTAGGTATGATGGTTGTGATGACTAGGTTATGATAATGGATGAAAATGATGAGATGAGGGAAAGACGGTAGATTATGGATGGAAATTATGCAAATGGTCAATGTTTCAGGTGAAATGATGGTTGAGGAGGGGTCTCCTAGGTATTTTCAAAGGATGCATAGGTAAATCTTGAAAACTGAGGTCTCAAGATGGTCAAATAGCAATGAAATGACAAAGGCACAACTTTAGGTGACATAGGCACTACTCCGTGGAATAGAGGTGCAAATCTATAAAATAGAGGCACCTTTCTATGCAGTAAAGGTGTAGTTTCATAGAAAACTATATAAAGGTGCCTAAAGATGATGCATAAGCACCAAGGGATGACACATAAGTGTAGTTTGATAGTCTAAGATGGATTATGATGATATTTGGGTAGAGAAAATCAAACAAGAAGACACAATTTCTGACTTGACTTTTAAGGTGATAAGGATAAGTGGATTTACATTTTTTACACATGAAAACACACCAAGAATGATCACACAACCCTATATTTAGTCAAGTAGGTGTGTTAACTTAATATGGACCCACATTCCAAAGGATAATACCTTCAAATGAATGGGTAACTAGGGTATGTAAAGTTCATGTATCACCTTTACACCCCTTACCTTAGAAGGACAAGGTCCTACCAAGGGATAGTTACCACCTCAACAAGAGAAAGTAAATGGTGAGTAACTTCAGGCATGATATTGTACCCTACACCACACTAAGAAACAATTGAAAGGTCTTAAAGGCTTCTAAAAATAATGTTATTAGTGGATCTATGAATGGTGATCTCATCTAATAGTGCACAATATTCAGAGGGTCTCTCCTCTCATCATCAAAAAAATCTTGATGAATTGAGGATCTTGCGGCTTGGCTCAAATGATGCTAGCTACACTTTAAGGTAAAAAAATTTCCCTCCCCCTTTATATACCCCACCAAAAAAATTGGTTGAGGTCATCCTTGAGGTGATCAAATCCCCAAGTGGGCCTCCTAATAAAAATGACTATACTAGGTGTTTTTTGGTTGCCCAAGATTGCATCAAGCGCAAGGGGAGAGTATACACACAAAATAGTAAGCCTTGGGATAACACTCAGAACATAAAAGGAATGAATAAATGTGATATTTACAATCTCCAAGATAATACTAAGTGCAAGGAGAGGGAATACATCTACACACACATCCAAACACATCAAACAATGTTCATTAACCCACTAAGCTACTTTAGATGCCTAGATTTGTGGAAATTAAAGCCTTGGACCAATGAATCTACATCAAACTATTAGTAATATCAATGATAATGATCTTTCAAAAGCATTAGATAGTTGCACCATGTGTTAGTTCCTCAATAATTAAGGCTAGATGAGGAAAATGACAAAAAAACCCTAAAAATTACAATTTGAAACAAAAGCATAGCTTTACCTGATGAAAGTGCCAATTTATGAAAAATACACACAACTTGGTGATGTATAGGCACAAATATATGAAACAAAGGTACCACTATGTGAAATAGAGACACAGTCTCATAGACAGAACCTCAAAATAACCTCCAGGAGACAAAAAAATGAGATTTTTCACCAACCCAATTAGGATATTTGCAAATAAAGTTATAGGCCACTTGAAAAACATAGATCTAGCTAAAATATTTTAGGTTATGTGCTAAAAATATTTTAAAATGAAGAAAACCCTAGATCTCCTAGAAATATTGCAAGAAACCCTAGGTTTGCAAAATCCTAAAAACCCTTATTTTTTGCAAGAAATGAATGAATCAACTCACAAAAATTGAGTGTTAGCATGATGAAATCTTGTCAAATCAAGTCTCAAATATTATCCAAACCCTAGATCTAGCTCAAATTGATCAAATGCAACCCTAGAACAAAAGCACAGTTTTGGATGGTGGAGAGTCCACTTCATAGAACATAGGCACTATTTTATATAACAAAGGAACCTTTCTATGAAATAGAGGCACCACTTCATAGTTTGAGACCAAAAAATAGTTTTTGCATCATGAGAACTTACAAAAACTTCACCAAAAAAGGGGTAAAATGGATATGGGTCTCACCAGTCAAGCCAAAATGAAGAGGGTTAGAAAATATTGAAGGAAAACAAAGGAAGATAAAAGAAATTATAAAGAATAATACCTTCACCTAGAATATTTTCTTCTCTCCTTGATGAGAGGGATTTGAGTGCACCCTTATTCAATTTTATTTGCTCTTTGATTTTGATATGTGGATTACTTAATTTTGTAATAGAACCTTGATATGACTTGATATGATAATGATAATCTTGATAGGTGAAATGATCAAAATATCATAATATAGGTATGATAGTTTGATACGTGAGGAAAAATTATGAAGGATGAGAGCTTCTAGATATAGAGTGTTAAAGATGGAAAATCAATGGCTAGAAATTATTGATAATGGATGACTAAGATTGAAAGAGGATTA
>VDFB02181750.1:0-23740 GCA_007258455.2 Sequoia sempervirens
TAAGACCTCTTAGCAAGGTTTGTTGACATACGCTGAAGGTATCCCTTTGGTGAGACCTCCCACAGATTAGTGTGACATTCTGGTGAAGGCACCAACCTATGCCGATAACATTCCATCTCAGTGTGACTCTACCCCTTTGGCCAGACCCTATGGTGATATCCTCCATCCTGCCTGGTGATGTGTTTACTTTCCCTTCGATTGGGGAGACATCTCCATCTCGGCAAGACATTTATGTGGTCTTGGTGACTCTCCTCTTTTGAGGGGTTTTCATGCCGATCCTGACCTAGGTGAGCCTTCCAACTACATTCTTGTTGAACTAGCACCCGGATGCATGATTTATCTAAATAGAATGGCTTGAATTCAGACCTTCAGAACTCACGAAAAACATAAATGTCTCTTTGGTGAACCCATGGATGAAAAAATGGGAAACATTTAGGTGACCTTTCTTGGATGTTCTCTGTGAACATGAAGACTGGTAGCATAGGCCTATCCGATGGGCATGGAGTCATCGAGGAGAAACCTTTGAAATGGGCCGGGCACCATTACATAGTTGCGGCTCACTTGGGGGCTGCAGTGCTTCGAGGTTATCAAAGCGATACAAGGAGAAACTAAAATGAAAAAATTTACTGCGCTAAACAACACTTAGGGAAAAGAGAAGAACAGAAAACAAATGAGCCATAATGCAGAAGCACTTATTGAAAACATAAAAACCTAACTAGATATGTACAAAAGGACACTCATCAAACTTGAAAATAGGGTTTAAGGTGTATCCCATTGACTGGGATAGGCAGTATTTCCCCTTCTGTCATAGCCAGTTGATAAGCATTGTGTTCCTTACAATCTCTGATGATGAATGGGCCTGTCCACATGTTGTCAAACTTAGTGTGATGGCTAGGCCTACTTTTCAGAACATCCCATTCAAGGACAATGTCGCCCCCTTTGAAATTCTTGGTTGTAGCTTTCTTGTCGAATGTTCTTTTCGTCTGGAGCTGATGATACTCCAAATCCTTCATTGCTTTGTCCCTTAATTCTTCAAGTTCCATGAGCTCTGCATATCTCACGGACATTGGGTCTTGTTCCTCAAACATTTCCAACTGATGTACAATGTCTAGAGTTGGAAGCTCCATAGATAGGGGTAATCTTGCCTCTCTGCCGTAGACTAACAAGTATGGTGAGTTAGCAATAGACCTCTTAGGAGTCACTCTATCTGCCCAAAGTGCATTCTTTAAACTAATGTGCTAGGTCCTTTGATTATCCTCTATGGTTCCTTTAATAATCCTGATGAGGTTCTTATTTGTGCTTTCAGCTAAACCATTACCCTGAGGATAATAATTTGAGGATGTACTCAGATGAATACCCTGTTTGATAGCCCAATCGGTTAGTCTTAATCCCACAAATGCAAGGGAGTTATCAGATATGATAGAGTCAGGGACTCCAAATCTAGTGACTATATCTTCATAGAAGCTCAAAACTGAAGACTCTTTTGCTTCCTTCAAAGCTATTGCTTCTATCCACCTTGTGAAATAGTCTGTAGCTATGAGCACACACTTGTGACCAGCACTGGAAAGTGAATTTATTGGCCCAATGAAATCAATGCCCCATCTCATGAAGGGCTGCTCCACTTGAATTGGATGCAGAGGCATAGCTGGCAGCTTTTCCTTTCCTGAGAATAAAGCACATTTAATACACTTTCTTGACTAGGAATATGCATCTTTGAACAAGCTGGGCCAGTAGTAACCAGCTCTCATGATTTTCCAGGCAATAGTTCTTGGGGAAAAGTGACCTCCTGCAGCTCCATCATGAAACTCATGAAGTACCTTTTCAATCTGATCGCTATGAATGCATCTTAATAGGACACCATTAGGATCCTTTGAAAGAACATTGTTTAGCAATACATATGGTATGGTACAATTTGAAGTATGTTCTTTTAGCTCTGTTTAATCCTAATGGGCATTTACCGGTTTGTAGGAATTGGGTCATAATCTTGGAGCCAATTAGTTATCCCCATAGTCACATCAGCTTGAGGCATTTTGGGATTCATTTGTATTTGTTGGTGTAATTAATCAATTATTACACTAGCATAAGTTAACTTAGGTCTTGCATTTAATTAATTAAGTCCTAGGTTGCATTATTAGATAAATCATTTAATAAATGGGATAATATTCCCTTCCTTATTTGTAGGAGATAATATTCCATCTAGAAGATGAGTTGTCCTTCTAGAGCTTATCCCCTCATTTAATGATTGTTACCATTAGGGTTCACATGTTGTCACATGTTGTTAGATCAAGACACATGGCAACATCTCATGCATATTAGGGTTTACCTATTGCCTATATAATCATGCATCTTGTACATTTGTAATATCAAGATATCAATAATATATCATATCAATATTGAATCTCCATTGTGCATGCCTAGTTGCAACACTTTCTGGGTGGTTGATTATCTTTCCTGGCTTAAAGGTCCTACATCGAAGACTGCAGCTTCAAGGACTATGCATCCATTATCCCAACGGTATTAGCAAGCACAACATCCTTTTCTAATTCAATTTTACTGCTCGACAATGTAGCAAGTTGCTCACAAAGACCTTTACCTCTAACCAGTTTGGTGATCTTAAAATCTACATCATACTCCATGACCTTGGTGACCCATCCTGCTCTTTTGTCATTCAAATCTTTATTCAACAGAAACTCCTTCACACTAGAGTGGGAAACCAGAATATGAACCTTATTGTTTGACACTAGAGGCTTGAATTTCTTTAAGCTTCTGATCACGGAGAGAACATGTTTCTCAACAAATGAATACCTCTCTTCTTAATCAGCAAGTATTTGGCTAAAGAAAGCTATGGGTTGTTCTAAGTGATCACTATTTTTCCTCAACCAACATGGCAAAAGATTGAACTACTACTACCTCTCAAAAGCATACAAAAGAAGTCTTTGGAGAACTGATTTACCAATGTTGGGGCAGATACTAATGCCTCCTTAATTTCTTCAAAATTGTTCTTGGCATCTTTTGTCTAACTGAAAATTGCATTCTTCTTTAACATGGCTGTCAAAGGCTGTAACAGGTTCGCAACATCTGGGATGAACCTTCTTAGAAAGTTGATTTGGCCCAAAAAGTTGTGCAGAACCTTCTTATGATTCGGTAATGGCAACTCAAGTATGGCTCTGACTCTTTCAAGGTCAATTGTAATCCCTTTCTTTGACACTATGTGTCCTAATAATTTCCCTTCATGAATAGCAAATATACTCTTTTTTGGATTGAGGGAGATACCAAACTCTCTACATTTTTCAAAAACTTGCCTAAGATGTAACAAATGTTCATCAACATTCTTGGAATAAACTGTAATATCATCTAGGTAAATCGGTATAATCTTGTTGATCAAACTTTGAAATGCCATGTCCATGGCCCTCTAAAATGTGGCACCAACATTAGATAAAGCAAAAGGCATCCTTTTGTATGCCATAGTGCCCCACTTAGTTGTAAAAACAGTTTTGAACTGATCCTCTTCTTTAACCATCACTTGATTATAGCCCGAAAAACCATCTAACAAGGAAAATCTTTCAGAACCGACAACTACTTGTAGCATTTGTTCCATAGAAGGCAGCGGGGAGTGATCTTTCAAAGATGCTTGGTTAAGATCCCTAAAGTCTACACAAAGTCTTATTTCACCACTTTTCTTCCTAACCGGAACAAGATTAGAAACCCAATAGGTGTTTTTAATTGGAAAGATGATACCCCCTTCAACTAGTTTGGTTAGCTCTCTAATCATTAAGGGTTCAAGCTTAGGATTCAAGGGCCTTTGTTTCTGCCTTACTGGCTTGGCATTAGGTTCTAACTCATTTGTGTGCTGAGCAACATGAGGATCAAACCCTTTCAAATCTGAATACTCCCAAGCAAAGACATCATAGAATTCTTGACATAAAGCAACAAAAGATTGTCTATCTTCATGTGAACAAATTTTTCCTATCTTAAGGAGTTTACCTTTGAATATCTATAGCTCTTCATAATGTTCTTGTTTGATTTGCAAGCCAGCTTTACCCTTTTTAAGCTGATCATTAGTACTAAAAATTGACTCTAAGGTAACAAGACCTTTGGGAAACTTATTCGTCCTCAGCTGTATGACTTGATCACCGTATTGTTGCTTGAGTTTTGCTTGATTCATCATGGAGAACTGATCTTCTTCGAGAAGGAAAGAAAGGATCTATTCATCACTGTCAAAGACTTTCCAGTGAATGTTGTTATCAGGAATTGACGGTCTGACCACAACCTTCACATACTGCTACACTTTCTCTTTCCTAATGTCATATGGAATATCAAATTGTGCCCCAATGGTTGCAAGCCTATCAGCATGCTTGTTCTGATTTCTTGGAATAGACACTAAGTTGAAGGCATCAAAATCCTCAAGCATGCTCCACACTCTGTTTCTATAAGACTTCAGCATGTCATTTTTAGCAACATTTAGGCCTCTTACTTGATTAACAATTAGCTCGTTGTCCCCATATACTTTCAAGCGGGCTATTCCTCTCTTCCTTGCCCATTCAAGACCTTGAACAAGGCCTCTTCTTATACTCAAATAAGCAGCATATTAGAACATGCAAAGCAAAACAAAATGTAGAGTAATAATTCTCCCCCGTGGAGAAAATCTCACATCAGACTCTCCTCCTTCTCGCCTTCCATTTTTGCTTCTAGAACTATCAAAATACTACATCTCCCAGAGTCCACTTATCGGTTGCAGCAGCTGGTTTGCACCTTTCTCTAAGTTTGGAATCTCTGCGTCAGGCTCAAGAATGACATAGTTACCCATACCAGCATCTCGAATGAGCTCCTCAGGATTGTCCAACACATTTTCAACCACCCACAATGCAGTAATAGTACATCAGAATAGCTCTCTTGAAGTTGTTGGAGCCAAAGCCTCATTAATAAAAGGCAACACAATTCCATTTGCTAAGGAGCGCATTGATGGACTTGTGGGTTATATGGCTATTCAATGTGATCCTTGGCCAACCTTCAAATTTAATGGTAACCTTGGTTCCATATGTTGTCTTAAATAGCATATGTGACTAACTGTACCTGGCTACATAAACTACCCATCTTGGATGTGAAATCTCCTTTGAGGCAATACAAGGAAAAGAAAGGTGGAAGGTCTATGGCACATATGTCTTGGGGAACTAAAAAATTAGGACAAGCATGAAGGGTAAGACTCAAATCCTTAATGATGCCCAATGTATTAACGGAGGTACCGTCCAATTGGATTACTCCTTTTTCTAAAGGCTGATACTTTAGCCCAAGCTTGTCAACAATCTGCTTTGGCATCACAGAGCTACTAGCTCCACTGTCTACCATACAGTTATGAACTAACTTATTACCAATAATAACTGACACATAAAAGGGAGGTGGCTTGACTTCTTTTCCTGCCTCTTTGCTAGGTTGCTTATCACTTCCCTGAGTATTATTTGTGAACATAGTCCTAACTTGACCTATTGGGGATTCATACTTATCAGAAATTTTCAAACTTATCAAGGCTAACTGTAACATATCTTTTTGACCTGGGATGACTAATGAATCCCACATAGACATCGTTACATTTGTTCTTTTCATACTATCAAGAATGTTAAAAGGTACAGCTGGGTTTACTTTATTATGTACCTTTACGCCAGTGTGATCAACTTGTAAGCGTGGTTGCTCCTTCAGTGGGAGTTGTTGATTTCCTTGCAAACCACTAGTCACTTGAGATGCAGATGGTTCAACAACTGATGCCTTTCCTTTGTTAGTTGCATGATCAAGCTAAAATGCTCTCTTTTTCACCCTAGTGTTAGCTGCGACTGAGGGATTGTCCACATTCAACCCACAAAATTCTTCACCTTTCCAGTTGAGTAGGGTAGCATCATTTGCAAACTAATCCTAGTGTTGTGGAGATGGCTCATTAAATGCACTCTACTATGAACTGGAGGCATTCTGTACCATAAGTGCCTGATTGATGAGTCCATTTAAGCAAGTGGCCTGATTGTGGGGCTAGTTGCAAGGGTAGCACCACTCATAATCAGTCGCTAAGTTGTTTTGAGTAGGAACCAGGTCCTTGACTACATTAACAGGTGTTGGAGCATAGGCTTGATAAGGCCTTGTATTCACATTTTGTCTTGGGCCTTGGTAATTTCCCTGGTAGGTTTGTTTATTCCCTTGATATGCTTGTTGTTGGCCTCGACTCTGCTGCTGATAAGGCCTACTATATGACTGCTACTTTTCTAAGCTTACAAGCTTGTTACCAAAAGACTGCAATAGACTTTTGATTTCCTGTAACTCATTTGGAGAACTGAAGTAAAGTATCTTTGCAGTTACAGAATTGGAACAATCTACTGGCAAAGATTGGTACGCTTAGTAGAGGTGCAAAGGAGTGTATTTGCAGCGAATGTTTGCATGAATTTCTCGGAAATAAGGTGGGTACTTGGAGGCCTAGGAGCAGCTTCTACTCTCAAAGATGTATAAGTCAAGTTTCGGCCTCGATTACATTTTGAAAGCATCCGACAAAAGATACCCTCCCATTGATTGTATCATGACAACTATATCATTGTTCAGAGCCCTCAAAAAGTACAAAAATGCATATTTCAGAGGTGGCCTCACCGTTGCAGGGATTCTATCCTAGGTTCTCTAAAATATGAAGTTGAAGTCATTCATCTGCTCTTGTGGATCCCTCTTAATTGTAGTCAATTTCTCCATAATAGAGAGACAAGTTATCGACCTTATCCAAATCATTGCTTATGCAACTTTATTCCTAAATTTGTCCCAAGTTGTAAATTGAGCCATCATGTGCTCTTATACCCATTGACAACTCTTCCCTTGTGTGAAGCTAAATCCAATCTCACCGCAACATCCCCTCTTGCTATGTATAATTTCTCGTGATAACGGGGCTTTCACATCTCCCTCATGTGTTCAATCAATAGTTTGGTCTCTCCAAAATTGGCGTGACTCTTCAAGGTCACGGTGCTAAATTTAAGGGGTTGCCTCTATTATGGACAAGGGTTGATTCCTTGGAGTGGCCATTGGAGGTACCTGAATTGGATTTACTTGTATAGCAAAATGAGATCCCACTGATGGAGGAGTAGACTGAGTTCTAGAATAAATAGTTGTTGTTCCTCTTTTTTCTGTTGTTCTGTCTTTTCTTCTTGGTGGTGATAGTCAGGCCATTCGGCGACCGAAGCTTTGTCCGAACTTCTCTTTTCTCATTAATTGTAGAAGGCATTAATTTATGGAGTTCTTCTTCTTTGTGGAGTCGCCAAGTATGCCAAATGACTTCTATAAAGTCTGGGAGTAGCTGGTTGCATACTAAACCAGCAATTGAATCTTAATTTTTGTCCCACCGGGCATGCCAGAAACTGTTGTCACCTAGAAATGCACCCTATGCGAAGTTATGAGAACTAAGTCAGTAAACATAAAGGGATCATTCTGGTCGGGTGGGTCACCCGGTTGAAAATGAACCTTCTGAAGGCCGGGCTCTTTGGGTATCACCTAAACTAGCAATTCTGTGAAGGTAAAAAGAGAAGGAATGCATACAAATAATGAAACTAAACTGAACTATTCCTATGGTGATACACCGAGTTAATAAGAAATCATGAAACAGACATAGGAAGGACATACACTGGAAAGCAACATACAAAATTTTCACTTACTAACATAACCCCTTTAAACTCATGCACTATTCTTAACAGGCTTGCTCTACATGCATTTCTTAGGAAGGAAAGATGAATTTCACAACCTTAGGTATGAATACAGATTTTTTAGAAAAACACAGCTAAGAACTTGCATAGTCCAAAATACAGAAATGAGAGTAATACAAACATTAACAGTAGCTTCCCAGGTAAACTCTGTGTTATATTCCAGATTCCAGTTGAGTTACAAAACATATATTTAGTCAAGAAAGGATTGATAAAAAATCACTAACTCTTTTGAATGCATAATCCGAACTACTTACAAAAAGGTAAAAAATGCCTTATATACACCAGTGTGTCGGCCCCTTAGGGCTTACAAAAATATCAGGCTCAGAAAGATCTATCCTCAGATCTTTTTATTGAATTTAATGCTGCAGCGTGCGTGTCCTTACTGTGTGTGTCGGTGAAGAAAGGTTTCCTTTAGAGGAAACCTCTTGATCTTTTTGCAACCACTGCATTCACTTCCTGGTATCATGTCCCTCTTTAAATTCCCCTTAGTCGAGCTACTTTGAATGCTCCTGAGCTCATGTTGCTTTTCCTTCTGTTAATCACCTTCTCTTGGCACTTGGTTCTACTACCACGGCTTGCTTTGGCTTTCTCTGATTGATTGAGCCTACTCCATGTAGACTTTGTAGGCGGTCAAAAACTCCTTTAGTCATAATCGCATCTCAGCGAGACACTGAAAGTGTCTCACCGATGCGATTATGTGTCTCTGCAGCTATCAGCATATCATGGAACAGTCGGTGAGAGCTCATGGTGAGCTCATTTCATTTGGTAATCTCACTCTTCTCCTCTGAGCTCGAGCTCCTTCAGCTTTCGGTGAGACATCTATGTGTTGGCAAGAAACTACTCCGACGGCTAGAAGCTACACCGATATCTTTTATGTTAGGGAGACCCTTTGTTTGGTCGGTGAGACCTTTTGTTTTGTTGGATCTTTCTTCCTAAGCTGGTTCCCCTTCAGGCTCATTCTGCATCGGCAAGACCTTTTGCGTCGCTGAGACTTCACGGCGATCCCACAATCCTTCACCGAAAACATCTTCTACCAAGGCCTTTTGCTTTTCAAATATTGTCAGCGTGTCCCCTTGTTATCATCGAGACCATATGATGAAGGCCCATCTTATGCTGATCCTTTTGCTCCGGTATGACTCACTCCTTCGGCCAGACTACCTGTTTGTCGTCGGGACCCACGCCGAACTCCCCATTTTGCCCGAGCTCCCTTTTGTTTCGCTGAGACTTTAGACTGTCATCCAAACTTCATACCGAGCATCGGGCGCTACACCGACGTCAAACGTCGGTGAGACTTCATGCGTTTGACAAGACCTTATGCCGATATGACTTCATTGGTGGGACCGCTGGCTTTCGGTGAGACCTTAATCGTAGTCGGGACTTTATGGCGAAGGCATCTCCTCTTGGGGATCTCTTTGTTGTTGGCAGGGCATCGGAGTTGAGGAGACCTCTCTCCGTCTTGAATGCTATGCCAAAGGCTCCCAGTTGTCGGTGACACCACCGGTTCGCCAAGACCTTTTGCTGAAATAAATCTCACGCCAAAACCTTATTGTTGTCGGGGAGACTTCACTGGTCACCGAGACTCTCTCCAAATGCTTCATTATGTTGAAGGCCTTTTAAGTCAGGGAGACTTTGTGACTTCAGCGAGACCCTTTGGCGAAGCTCGCTCGCTTTGCCGATCCTTTTGATTTCAGCGAGACCTCTTTCGATCGGTAAGACCTCCTACCAAAACCAACACACATATGCCGAAGGGATCCTACTTTGCTTTGTTGGAGAGACCCGATGCATTCACTGAGACTTCTCTCTGAAGAAAGGAACTTCTACCGAAAAGAATATCCTCTTGTCACTGGGATGATGATCGATGTCTTGTCGATAGGGACCTGTAGGTGAATCCCACTCGCCGTGACACTCCTGGGGTCTTGGCGACTCTATCCTTAGAATATTTTCATGCCGAACCCGAACAAGGCGGGCTTCTTTACTGAGTTCCCTGTGGCCTAGCATCAGATTCATGACTTTTTCCCTAGGCCAAATGCTTGATTTGGCCTTCTCAAACCTGTTAAACGCAATTTGCCTTGCCTGATTAAGCCTGAGGGTGAAAATTAGGTAACAAAAACCATGGAATTTTAAAACCATTCAAGTGCTAAATCCATAAAATTATCATGATAGAACACAAAGGATAAATTTTTTTACAAGACTATCAATAAATCTAAAAGTCAAGTTCACTATTAAAATTTTATAGTGGATACAAGTCAACCATAACAAAACTTACCACATCCAAATAATTTAATGGCCTAGCTTAATGGAATATGTTTCACATTAAAAATTCAAGGATGAAACCTTGAAATCCTTAAAGTAATGTATAACTCTAATCACAACTGTAGTATTTAATTTTATAACTTGAACATGAAAACACTATCTATAAAAGTATGCAATGCAGAAATCTAGGATACACATCAATTTAGTTTCCATTTCAACCACAAACGCCATCAGTTCCTTCCAGAACCCATAACCCGGTTACGTCCTCCGGATCCACCAGAATCGCTTTTTTAACGCATCCGAGCAGCGCGCACACAACTGAGATTCATCTTTGTCCTGGTTTCCATTATCGGCGGACAATAATATGTCCAGCGATGATTAAGCGAATCCTTTGTTCAATATAAATAATATTATTATACGCGCATCCATGTCCATGATAAAGCGGTGCTGTCACATGCTTAGTCTTCAGTCCTCCATAAAACTAAATATTTTCAATTACCAATATCAATAAAAGTGAGAATTGTTAGAGAATATAAATCTTAGTTTCTTCTAAAATTAGTTGCCTTTATGTAATATATTTCTAAATTTTTAGAATTTCAACAATAAATAAACAACCAAGTGGTTCCTTTTAAGAGTAACTCTGAAGATCATGATTTTGAAAACACCTCAATTTCCATACCTAAAGTAATGAAGTATTTGGTATCTCTAGTCACCAACTCCTGATAACTTCATTCATATGTCCTTTTAGATTCAAAGATGTAGAGATACCCTTACCTATCTACTTTAAGCATGGAGCATGGATTACTCTGTGTCACACAAACCTTGGGAACAAGGGCATTGCCAATACTAATCAACGAAAAATCATTAGTCACAACACCAAAGGAAGGGGAATCATGATTGGAACAACACGTGATCAGGCACAATGGAGAGAATTTGGCATAGGTAAAGACACACCTCTCAAATCCTGCTAAATACCCACATAACTAGGGCATCTAGACACAAAAATAAAGAGTTGTTTGAACCAGACACAAGGGTTTGCAAAGGAGACAAGATCAACATTGTTGACATTTGTTGACCAATATTAATATGTTAATCATTATGACATGGTGATATTTAATTTTGAAATAAATGATTTAGATTAAACAGATGATTATTGATTTTGGCCTAATGAGCATTTTTAACATGTGTATAAAGTGAGAAACTGTGTGCAAATATGTAAAATGAAGAGAGGTTATTATCATGGTAAAAGTTAACAAAATTATGGTAGTGTTTAAATGTAGAGAATCATTTGCACACCACATGGATTTAATTTTATTTTTATTTGCATGTGTGTTTATTTGTCAAAAGTATTTTTATTAAATATTTTTTTGTATAGATAATAAAAATAATAATTTAATTTTAACTTATCATTACCTAATTTTTAGATAATTAACCTGACATTTTTTTGTTTTAAATTTAAAATATATATAACAAGAAAGCCAAAAACAAAAATTAGAGAAAGATGTGTGCATACCTAAAACAATTAATCACATTTTCTTTGATTGCACTTTTGCTAAAGAAATATGGAGAATTTTCTATGACAAACAAGATATATGGGGGAATAATGGACAACCCCTCCCTAAGAAAATTTTGTTTAATCATAACATAAAGATGGGGGAAATTGTTGCTCTATTCTGGTTATGTTTTTCTTTTAGTATTTTGTGGTTCATCTAGAAAGCAAGGAATGAAGATTGTTTTCAAGGCAAGAGGAGGATGCTTACTGAGTCTTTTAGAAGACTCACTTTTTACAGTATTGCTATGCAGGTTTATATCACCATGGTGTTGAGATTATGGATGCATAGTCCCTAAAGCTGCAGTCTTCAATGGAGGACCTTTGAGCCAGGAAAGATAATCAACCACAAAGAAAAGTGTTGCAACTAGGCATGCACAATAGAGATTCTATATTGATGATATGATATTGATATTTGATATTGGATATGTTACAAATGAACAAGATACCTGATTATATAGGCAAGAATGAAAACCTAAGATGTATGAAATGTTGCCATGTGTCTTGATCTAACAACATGTGACAACATGTGAACCCTATCTAGATGATTATTAAATGTTGAGATAAGTTCTAGAAGGACAACTCATCTTCTAGAAGGAATCTTATCCCACCAAACATGGAAGGGAATATTTCCCTATTTATTAAATGATTTATCTAATAATGCAACCTAGGACTTAATTAATTAAATGTAAGACCTAATTTAACTTATGCTAGTGTAATAATTAATTAATTACACTAACACCCCCCGATAAGTTCAACTTACGAAGGAAAATGCAATGATTATGCAAGATATGATGGGTCCCGGCTACGAGGACATGTTAGGTATCCATGTACATGAAGATGCAGAAAATCTCCCACAACTGAAGAAAAGGGGAAAACCCAATGGGAAGAAAACCCCTCTCCAAAAAGGAGATGAAAATGAAAAGAAAATGTGAGATGGGATGGGAAGGATGGAGGACTCCCAAATACCCCCCAAGGACACCATCCATCACATGGATACAATCAAAAGCCCCCCCATAGGGAGGAAAGAGAGAGAGACAATATAGCCCCCCCAAAAGATGTGATCACCTACAAAGATGGTAAGTGTCTAAAGAAAGAACATGATCCAATGCCGAAAAACAACTTGTCTCCCTTTCGGAAGAAACAAAAACAACTGCAAGTGCAGAGATGCTTCCCATTCCGGATAGGAATTGAAGGAAGGAAGGATGAAGGTGGATGTCAATGATGTCTCTGAACGCTACTCAAATGTCTCCTTGCCTGATGAAGAAGATGCCACAATCACTGAAGAGAGTGACAAAATAGGATGATGCAGAAACTGATGCTGAACAATATCCAAAGACAAAGATGTGATGGATATGATGGATGTGATGGAGACTTGATAGCCCCCTCTAAATGAAGTGTCCCTAAAACCAATCGAAAGGAGTCCGGAAGAAACCAACAGTAGATGTTGAAGAAACCTCAAGTCCCTAAATGGAAACGATGTAGCAGTCCTCTATATGAAATCTCAATAGAGGAGTGATACTCTCAAGAATGTCCTCCAAACCTATAGAAGTAGCCAAGTCAGTGATACCAGAAGTGAAGCCATCCTGTGATCTCAAGTCTGGAAAACTGAAGGTGTCCTGATGAATGATGATAGTGGAAGCCTCAATCAATGATTTTGGACAAAAAAATCACTGAATGTGAAGGGATACCAACTGTCTCTGATGAAGAAGAAGCATTGAAAGGAACCTTGTCAACCTCTTCGGAAAGATCAAGGCAATCAACCTCCTGCACAACAATATCATCATGGGGAGCTTGATCTGAAGCATGACATTCTGAATCATGACCATCAGGGAATGGTGGAGTGTTTGAATCTCCATAGATCTCCCAAAGCTTAATCCAAAGGATATGAGGACAATCACAATGATCAATACAACTCAAAACATCACAATCAACTTGCATCTCAATGATCTCCAAAACAGCGTATCTGCTGCAACTCAAAGCAAGTTCATGAATACCTTCACTTGGACGAGGAAATATACCATACAGATGAGGCAACAAATCAACTATCTCGCCATTGCAGATAGTTACCCTTGTGCAACATAGTCAAAGGAGAAGAATAATATGCAAGCCCCATAATGAAATTTCTCCACAAAAACTACAAAGACACTGACCTTCAATAGAAAAGAGAAGCTTCCAAAGATGATGTACAACTGGAGTGAGGCAGCCTGGATCAAAAAAACTTTTCCCAAGCTTCAAGATGTCCAGGTTATTGAACAAATGCACCAAACTAAAAAAATCAATGCAAGAGTACCTAGAGCTAAAAATCGATCAAGGGGCTGGACTAATGAAAAAAAACTCTAAATCACCTTCCTGATGTCATTGGAATCAATGAAATCCGATAAACGGTTGAGAAGATATGCAGCTTTGAGTCCATATTAGGGTTTTGTCTTCAGTTGAATGTAGAATTTTATGCAAGAAAATTTTCATAGAATAGATGTCACCATTGGAAAGAACGCAAAATTCCCTTTCGGATGGTATATCGTTTTCCAAATTTTGATATCCTAGGTAAAAGTTGTGATAAAAAAAAGGCCTATTGGAGGCACTTCGCAGGCTAAATTGGTGCAAAAATTAAGCACCTTGAGCAAAAAATATCGGCCCTCGGTCGTTAATATGACCGCGGGGCTTATTGTGGCAAAAAAAAAGAAGCACCATCGGATAGGTGGCAACGGGGCTGAGATGTAGGGCAGAGCCACTAGTGAGAAGAGCACCGCCGGTGGTGGATAACCACCAGCACCGGTGGAATAACCCGGATAGTCGGTAGGGGGAAGAGAACCGACCGGCAAGAAATTTTGGTCGACATGGATGAAGCAATCACCAGCAAGATGAACAGGCCCGATGATGGATGCCGGTAGACAAATCACCGACGGCTGGAATGGTAGACGGAGAGAAGACTCTGGTGAAAGTTGATTGAGACGGTCAGTGGGGTCGGCCCCCAAATGGGCTGACAAATGTACCTTGTTCTGTCCAAAAGTACTCCACTGTGCAGGATTTGAATGTGGCCGACGACGAATATGGCTGCAAATTTTTATGAATGTCGACAAACCAAAGAAATTGATTTTTTAATATTGCAAATTGCAATTAAAAAATCAAAAAATATTTGATGAAAACTTTCCAAAGAATTCCGACAGGTATAAAAATATATGTGCAAAATATATGTCGATGGACGATAGATGATGCAGGACCCTCCCCACTCGGCCAGACCTCATGGAAAATGTAAAACTTTGACTCTGATGATGACCTGGTGAACAACTGTCGGGGAGACTTTCCTCTGTCGGTAGGACATCATGGTGGGTTCCATTAGTCACACCGAAGGTTTACAACCATCAACGAGACAATCGCTTGTTGGTAAGACATTACACCGACCCCTTCCATTCCTCCTGAACTCAAACCTTGTGTCAGAGAGACTCCCACTGGTTGGCAAGACATCACGACGAAAGCACCCATGTCGGGGAGACCCTTCATTATCTGTGAGACCTCTTAGCCAAAACAAACCACCTCCCCGAAGCTCAACATTTTCTCGTGAGACGCTGGCAAGTCAGAAGACCTCATGTCAAGTCCCATCATTATATCACCGTTCCTCTGGTTTACGGTGACACCCATGTGTAAGATAAGACTCAAGGTATCCTGGCCTTTCCCCGAACATCATCTTTGATGAGACTCCATCCTCTCTAAGTGAGAGATACATTACCCCGATGTTAAACTTCCTCTTGGCGAAGCTTGTTTTATCTCGAAGAAGATTCCCAACACTCAACAATCCAGACTTCATTGAGCTCAGCCTTCTTACACCGGTGACCTCCCTCGCTTGATCATTGACACTGCTGCAAACTCCTTCTTTCGCCAAGAGTACCTCAATGCACGCTTTGGTTGGTGAGATCTCTATGGCAAAGGTTTAACCTCTACGTAGCTCGAACCACTTTTCTTGGCTGCATCATCGTGATCAATGGAACTTCTGCCCATGCTCGGGACTGCTATTCCCTCCGCCCTTCGCCCGGTAAAACCTTCTGCATTCCTCAGCAACCATTACTGTCGTACACACTTCTAGTTTTAAGCTTCAGACATCACATCGAGAGCCCCAACTTTCGCTAAGACCCTCCATTTCGGCAGGACCCTATACTTTCGCCGATACATCATGGTGACTTTACTTTCCTTTGCCCTGAGCTCACATCCTTTCGCGTCGGGGAGACCACCTTCAGTCGATGAGACCTCTTGCTGAGCTTGCTCTTGCTAAGATCACTCCCACCCCTCGTGAGACCCTTCACCCCGGGACGGGGTGAAACCTTATAGCCAAGCCCCCATGCCCACGCCGAGAGCTGCCCGTCATCCACTCACTGGTTAGGTCATCTCTGGTGGGCTCATATCACCGTGAAGACTTCAATTTTGATCAAATATAATTTCCCATAAATTTGCATCTCAAGTTTTCCACTTCATGAACTTAAATCTCCTCGGTAAAGCCCCTTTGTGTCGGCAGGTAAGACTTCTCCCCGGCACAATCCTGCCGGTAGAGCTTCCTAAATGAAACAACCGCTGGTATGAACCCTTTCTTGCCGCGAGATACATGAAGACTCTTGGCGACCCGAAAGTCCTGGTGACTGGTTTATTCAACCACATAGGACGTACTGCTAGTTGGCAAGACAACAAGAAGGTCTTGCCGACCTCCCTCTCTGATGAGTTTTGTGCCAAATTTGATGAGGCATACCTTTCAAATGAACTCCTTATGAAATGGCATCAGATGCATGACCTAACCCTCGATGCAAATGTCCCATTTAGCCCTTATGAACATCTGAAACATAACTTCTCCTGCCTGATTGAGCCCGGAAGTGAAAATTGGGCAACATTTCTGGTGACCTCACCTGGATGTTTTCCTGCTAAACATGGAAACTAGTAGCCAAAACTTGTTCGTTGGGCATGGAGTCACTCAAAGTTTAAATTAAAAAGTCAGCCTTGTTCATGGCTACAACTCACTTGAGATTCATGAGAAGATTGGGACATTTAAAACCTACGAAATAGGAGAAACTAAAAGAGAACCATATACCGTGTTGGAACAATACTTATTGAAAGAATAAAACCTAACCAAATATGTACAATAGAGGAACTCGTTAGACTTGAAAAAAGGGTTTGAGGTGTATCCCATTGAATGGGATAGGAAGCACCTCACCTTTAGTTATGGCCAATTGATAAGCATTGTGTTCTTTGCAGTCTTTGATAAAAAAAAATGGACCCATCCACATGTTGTCAAACTTTGTGTGATGGCCCAGCTTGCTTTTTAGAACATCCCATTTGAGAACAATATCATCTTCCTTAAAGATTTTGGCTGTAGATTTCTTATAAAATGTTCTCTTTGTTTGGCGTTGATGATACTCCAAAGCTTTCATTGCTTTATCTCTTGATTCTTCGAGCTCCATGAGCTCTGCATATCTCACGGACATTGGGTCCTGTTCCTCAAACATCTCCAACTAGTGAACAATGTCTAGAGCTGGAAGCTCCATAGATAGAGGTAATCTGGCCTCTTTTCCATAAACTAACATGTATGGTGAATTACCAATAGACCTCTTAGGAGTCACTCTGTCTGCCCAAAGTGCATACTTTAAGTTAATTGTCAGGTCCTTTGATTATCCTCCATTGTTCTTTTAATAATCCTGATGAGATTCTTATTTGTGCTTTCAGCTAAACCATTACCCTGAGGGTAATAATTTGAGGATGTATTCAAATAAATGCCATATTTAACAACCCAATCAGTTAATCTTAACCCCACAAATGCAAGAGCTGCTATCAGATATGATAGAGTCGTGAACTCGACCGGGTTACTATATCCCCATGTGCTCACAACCAAGATTCTTTTGATTCTTTCAAAGCCACCACTTATGTCTACCATGTGAAATAGTCTGTAGCAGTAAGCACCCACTTATGACCAATACTAGATGGTGGATTAATTGGTCCGATAAAGTCAATGCCCCATCTCATAAAGGGTTGCTCCACTTGAATTGGATGTAGAGGCATAGCAAGCAACTTTTCTTTTCCTACAAATAAAGCACGTTTGATACACTTTCTTGACCATGTATATGCATCTTTAAACAAGCTGGGCCAGTAGTAACCAGCTCTCATGATTTTCCAAGCAGTAGTTCTTGGAGCGAAATGACCTCCTGCAGCTCCATCATGAAACTCATGAAGTATCTTCTCAACTTGATCACTGTGAATACATCTTAATAGAACACTATCTACAAGCACATATAGTATAGACTGCAGTCTGAAGTATTTTCGTTTAGCTCTATCTAAACCTGGTGGACACTCACCAGTCTATAAAAAATGGGTCATGTCTTGAGCCCAATTTGTTGTTATCAGAGGCATATCATCCTGGGTATTCTGGGGTTCATTTGCATTAACAAAAATAGTATCTTGTTCTAAGTCATTTTCACTGCTTGACCCTAAAGCAAGCTATTCACAAAGACCTTTACCTCTAACCAACTTGGTGATCTTGATATCCACATCATATTCCATAACCTTAGTGACCCACCCTGCTCTTTTATCATTCAAATCTTTGTTCAATGGAAATTCTTTCACACTTGGGTGTGCAATCGAAACATGAATTTTGTTGTTTGAAACCAGAGGTTTAAACTTCTTTAGGCTTTTGATCATAGCAAGAACATGCTTGTCAACAAATGTATATTTTTGTTCATAATCAACAAGTCCCCGACTAAAGAAAGCTATTGGTTGCTCTAAATTATCACTGTTTTTCTGAACCAGCATAGCAGAAAGTGAACTAACACTACCAAAAGCATATAAGAAGAAGTCTTTAGAGAAATCTGGATTTACCAGTGTTGAAGCTGATGCTAAAGCTTCCTTGATCTCTTCAAAACTATGTTTTGCTTCTCCAGTCCAGCTAAAAATTGCATTCTTTTTAAGCATGGCAGTCAAGGGTTGTAGTAAATTTGCAACATCAGGAATGAATCTTCTTTAAAAGTTGATCCTCCCTAAAAATCTCTGCAATCCTTTCTTGTGATTGGGTAATGGTAGTTCAAGTATGGCTTTAACTCTTTGAGGGTCAATGGTAACTCCATCTTTTGACACTATGTGACCTAACAACTTACCTTTATGAATTGCAAAAATACTCTTTGTCGGATTGAGAGATATTCCATACTCTACATTTTTTGAAAACTTGATTGAGATGCGAAAAATGTTCATCTGCATTTTTTGAATATACAGTTATGTCTTCTAAGTAAACCAACAGAAATTTCTGAATTAAATTTTGAAACGCCATATCCATGGCACGTTGAAAGGTGGCACCGGCATTAGATAAACCAAAAGGCATTCTCTTGTAGGCCATAGTGCCCCATTTTGTTGTAAATGTTGTTTTATACTGATCCTCCTCTTTGACAAGAATCTGGTTATAACCAAAATAACCATCCAGAAGAGAAAACCTTTATGATCCAACAACAGCTTGAAGAATTTGTTCCATAGAGGGTAAGGGATAATGATCTTTCAGAGATGCTCTGTTAAGGTCTCTAAAATCTACACATAATCTTATTTCACTGCTCTTTTTTCTAACTGGAATGAAGTTAGACACCTAGGATGTGTGTTTAATTGGAAACACAATACCCCCCTCTACTAGCTTGGTTAGCTCTTTGATCATTAAAGGTTCAAGCTTAGGGTTCAATGGTCTCTATTTTTGTTTAACAGGCTTGACACCAGGTTCTAACTCAATTGTATGTTGTGCAATATGAGGATCAAACCCTCTTAAATCAAAATATTTCCAAGCAAAAACATCATGATACTCTTGGCATAAAACAATGAAAGCCTTCTTATCTTCAGGTGAATTGATTTTGCCCAATTTGAGAAGCTTACCCTTAAAGATTTCAACTTCCTCATAATAATCTTCTTTCACTTGGATGTCAACTTTATTCTTCTTAAGTTGATCATCAAAATTAAATATGGATTCTAAGGTAACCAGCCCTTTGGGAAGCTTATTGTTCTTCAGCTGTATCACTTGATCATCATACTGTTGTTTGATCTTTTCCAAGTTTACTATAGAAAATTGATCCTCTTGGAGTAGAAAAGTTAAAATTTGTTCATCACTTTCAAATACCTACCAGTGAATGTTGTTATCAGGAATTGATAGCCTGATAACCACCTTGACATATTGTTGTATTTTATCCTTCTTAACATCACCTGGGATATCAAACTGTGCTCCAAATGCTACAAGTCTATCAGCATACTTATTCTGATTTCGTGGAACAAAAATCAGATTGAAGGCATTAAATTCTTCAATTATATTCTATACTCTGTTTCTGTAAGACTTCAAAGCATCATTCCTGAAAACATTCAGCCCCCTGATCTGATTAACTATCAGTTCACTATCCCCATAGACCTTCAAACAATCAATTCCTCTTTTCCTTGCCCATTCAAGGCCTTGGATAAGTCCTTCATACTTAGCATTGTTGTTAGAACATGCAAAAGCAAAATGAAAAGCTTAAAAGTACTTATCACCCTATGGAGAAATCAACATTGCACCTCCACCTGCTCCATTCTTGCTCCTGGAACCATCAAAGAACATTTCCCAAAGTCCACTTTGTTGTTGCAACAATTGTTTTGAATCCTTTTCAAGGTTTGGAATCTCTGCATCAGGTTCAAGCATCACATAATTACCCATACCAGCATCTTGATTAAGATCTACAGGACTGTCCCACACGTTTTCAGCTGCCCACTCATGTAGAAGCACATCAGGAACAACTTCTAATTGAAGTTCTTGAGCAGCAGCTAGCTCACTGTCAGTACAAACGACACAATTTGTAACTACAGCAATAGGAACAACATTGATGGGACTTGGGTTATATGGCTCAATGTGATCTTTAGCCAGCCTCTCAGATTTAATAGTGACTTTGGTTCCATATCTAGTTCTAAACAACATATGCGACTAGTCAGCTGAAACATAACCACCTATCTTAGCTGTAAAGTCTCTTAATAGGCACAATGAAAAGAAAGGTGAAAGGTCTATGACACATACATCCTGAGGAACTGATAAATTCAGACAAGCATGAAGAGTAAGACTCAAATCTTTAATGATGCCCAATGTATTGATAGAAGGGTGAAGCCACAATAGTGGTTTACAATTAAAGTGAGGAAGAAAAACTCACAAAAAATGAATGCATAACAAAAAATTTGATTTTAGTGGTTCGTACGAACCTATTGGTTCGACCGAACCCATTAGGGGTTCGCTAGAACCTGGGTTCGGCCGAACCCTTTAAATTCTTTCCAACCAAAAAGCCAACAGAAATCTTTTTTATGTGTAAATGCATGGACCTCTCGATTCTAGTGAACCCCTAGGGTTCAACTAACCCTCTAGTGGTTCGGTTTCCTCAACTTTAATATTCCCCTATCCCCTTTTAAACACACAAAAAACTAAGATTTCGCACTCGCAGCTCAGGTTGAGGATGAAAATGGAGGAATATTCACAAATCCAACTAGAATCACCAAGTAGTCCCTCGAACTTAGCCATCCAACTAATATAATTTTAATATGTTTTATTTTTATTATAAATTTGTTTTTAAATTTTATTGAAACATGGTTCTTTTTCTTAATTAAAATGAATAGCTGGGTCACTATTCCTTACATATGGAAACATAGTTGCATTATCAAAAAAAAAATAAAAAAAATATGGAGTGCAATCAGACATTGAAGTCCTTGATCCAACAACAAAAGAAAAAATTTGAATTTTGATATATGATAAAAATTTATGCTATATGGTCGCTACTTATGTCTGAATTGTAATCTCTCGGTTTGACTTCCAAAACTTGATTAAAGAAAAAAATATCTAATAAAATTGTCTAACCAAGTGGAAGCACTAGATATCTGAGGTTACAAATCTAAATTCAAAAAGACCTTAGGAATTCTGGGTCCCTTCTAAGGAAAAGTTATAAAGAGTACGGCGGCGGACCAATTTTTAAAATGTTTGTTTTAAAACAAATTTCGTGGGAGATGGAAAGTGCTTAGGCGTGGAATCGATTCCAAAATTTTGAAAAATATCTTTTAAAAATCTACGCATAAAATGTGGATTTAGAGGTCTAGTTTGCATCATCTTCAAATTATTCACGGTTTAGCCGCTATAGGTGCCCGAATGTGAAGATTTAGTTAAAAATAATAATTTCAGTGTCCAGTTTGGCCAAAAATTGTAAACCACTATTGTGGGATCACCCAAAAGTACCATCCAATTGAATCACTCCTTTTTCTAAAAGCTGATACTTTAGTCCAAGCTTGTCAGCAATCTGCTTTGGCATCACAGAACTACTAGCTCCGTTGTCTACCATACAGTTATGAACTAACTTATCACCTATGATTATTGACACATAAAATGGAGGCAGTTTAACTTCTTTTCCTATCTCTTTGCTAGGTTGTTTATCATTTCCCTGAGAATTGTTTATTAACACAACTCTAGCTTGACCTACTAGAGACTTGGACTGATCAGACACTTTAAAATTTGACAAAGCAGAGTGTAACATATCTTTTTGACCTAGGATAGCTAATGAATCCCATATAGACATTGTTACATTTGTCTTTTTCATACTATCAAGAATATTATAGGGTACAGTTGGGTTTACTTTATAATGTACATTTATGCCAGTGTGATCAGCTTGCAAATGTGGCTGCTCCTTGACCGGGAGTTGTTGATTTCTCTGCCAAATAGGAGTCACTTGAGATGTAGATGGTTCTGCAGCTGCTGCCTTTCCTTTGTCAGTTGCTTGATCAAGCTCAAAGGCTCTTTTCTTTGCCCTCATGTTAGCTGCAACCAGAGAATTATCTACATTCAATCCATAGAATTCTTCACCTGCCAGTTAAGTAGGGTAGCTTCACTGGTAGGCTGCTCTTGATGTTGTAAAGATGCATCATTGAATTCATTCTGCTATGAACTTAAGGCATTCTGTACCATAAGTGTCTAACTAATGAGTCCATTTGAGCAAGTGGCTTGACTATGAGGCTGGTTACAAGGGTAGCAACACTCATAATCTGCTGCTAAGTTGTTTTGAGTAGGGACAAGATCCTTAACTGCACTAACAGGTGCTGGAGCATAAGCCTGAAAAGGTCTAGTATTTACCCCCTATCTCGGGCCCTAGTAATTGCCTTGATAAGCTTGCCTATTACCTTGGTATTGTTGTTGCTGACCTCAATTCTACTGCTGATAAGATCTGTTATATGATTGTTGCTTTTCCAAGCTCCCAAGCTTATTACCAAAAGTCTGTAATAAACTTTGGATCTCCTACAGCTCATTTGAAGAACTTGAAATAGCAGCTTCTTGTGTTGCAGTAGTGGGAACCGCAGGTGGCAAAGGTGTAAAAGGTGGTATCTGCAAAGGGATATTCGAATGAATCTCTGAAAATATAGGCATTGGTGGCCTAAGAGCAAGTTTACCAGCCCGTATTAGGTTGTTTTCAGCTCTGATTGCTATTTCAAAAGCATCCGACAAAGACACTCCTCCCATTGACTGTATTAAAACTGAAATGTCGGTATTTATAGCTCTAAGATAATACAGGAAGGCATATTCAGGTGAAGGCCTCACCATTGCAGGGATTCTATCCCAGGTTCTTTGAAATTTGAAATTGAAATCATTCATCTACTCCTGATGGGCCCTCTGAATCATGGTTAATTGTTCCAATAAAGATAAATTATCAGACTTGTCCTTAAATTGTTTAAGCAACTTGTCTCCAAATTTGTCCCAAGTTGCAATTGAGCTGGCTGCTAAGCCCTTGTACCATTGCACGACTCTTCCTTTCAGTGAAGCAACTAATAATGTCACAGCAACATCCTCTTAAGTTATGTGATGGACTCCACATAACGAAGCCACATCACGCATATGTTCAATTGGAGTAGTCTGATCTTCCCCAGTGAAATTTGGTAGACTTTTAAAGGCTGCCATTGGAATATCATTATGCTGTGCCAAATTTAAGGGACTCCCTCCATTAAAAGCAACAAATGGTTGATTCCTTAGAGCAGCCATTGGAGGTGGCTGAGATGGATTTACTGACACTCTAGGTGAAACGAAAGATGGGACAGTAATATGGAATCTTACGAATGGAGGAGTAGACTTGGCTCTTCTAGCATAAGAAAATGTTGTTCCTGGCCTTTCTGTTGCTCTGCCTTGTCTTCTTGGTGGTGACAGCTACAAATACTCGAAAGGAACTAAGCTGCTCCTTGT
>VDFB02181751.1:0-13462 GCA_007258455.2 Sequoia sempervirens
CTAAATGATGTGGCAGCTTTAATCCATAACAAAAATCTTGACATTACTTTCCATCAACATGATCTCCCTCCTTTAGAGTTGGGAAAACAAAATGAAGCTTTCATGATCATTGCCCAATACAATCAAATAGGGATAAAGTGAACAATTATTGATAATGGTTCTACCATTAATGTGTGTAGTGTGAATATCCTTGATAGATTGTGTGTTGACAAGTCATAAATAAAACTGGATTTCATATTTGTTCGAGGATTTGATAACACAACAAAGCAACCACTCGGTGTAATCATGTTTCCTATTACAGTTGGGGTGGCTACATTGCAAATTCCTATTCATGTCATGCCTTATGATTTTTCATATAATCTCCTTTTACGCAGTCCATGGATTCATGAGATGAATGTAGTTCCTTCAACCCTTCATCGTATAATGAAATATGTCTATAACAATAGCATTCATCAAGTTGAAATAGACCCCGAGCCTGAAAGTTGTTTGCAGCTTGAAAAAGGAGCTACAAGTCCTCTGAAAAAATTGATTCCAACATCCAATATAAACCCTCTTGAAATTGAACAAAACAATGAGGAATTGGTGTCTAAAAATTATTTGGTGACAATTGGGGATCCTTAGAATTCACACCTTCATTTATGGGTGAATACATAATCACACAAAATAAAGATGAGAAACACGAACAACCAACCATCATGACAACTCAAAATTACACACAATATTCTCAACCATCTACGAAAGAAAATACAACATACACAACAACCTTTGATGAACACAATAGGGTATGTGCAGGATCATCATAGAAAAAACAAGTCCTTAAGTGGTGAAAAAAATCAAAAAAATCAAAGTTAGGCAACTTGATGTAAAAATTTGAATGAGTTATCTATATTATTTCAAAAATATATAAAGACCTGAAATCTATAGAAAAATTGAATTTATTTTTCTAAACTACTAAGGTTTTTTTTTTAAAATCTATTTGTGGTGAAAATTTGAAATTTCAATGTAGAGATTACTTAAATTCCAGGGGGAAAAAAAATAAGAAGTAGGTGTTTGTTTGACTACCCTAACCAAAATAAAATGATAATATTTTTTTATAAGATTTTAGATATAAGTAAAGGACTCATGTCTAGATGTGATGCATTATTTTTTGTAATTTTTTTCCAAGTAAATAATTAATTATGATTTTTTTATTACAAATTTTGAAAAATATAAAAAACTCATATGCCTGACCACCTTAACTTGGTCAAAACTTCATAAAATTCATTTTTTTATTTTTTTAATCCTATAGTATACAAAGCATAGAATGTGACACATGTTTCAAATTCAAAAAATGTGATACCATTTGAAGGTTATAGATGTTTTTCAATTAGCCTATCAATTAGGACTTTACTCATAATTCAAAGAGAAAATGAATAATAATTATTTATTAAATTCAAAGTAAAGCATAATTTATATTGGTGGAAAGATGAGAATCTCCTTTAAAAACCCTTTTTGTTTCATCAATTTTTGGTAAAAAAAATTCGTCAGCCACATACCCTACACATACCGAGCATATTTCCACTTTTTGGCCCATCATGATCTTGTGCATACGCAATAATGAACCATCATCCGATCTAAAAGCAATGAAGATGCTTTATGGAAATGGTTATGACCTCATGAAACAACTTGGGTATAGTGGAAAAGGATGTGGTGCTCAAGAATAAGGTATCTACAACCCTATCGATCCTATCACACAACACACAACTCATGGTCTTGGCTATTGTCATGTGATAAAGATCGTCGAACCCTCACTCAACATCAACCACCCCACACAACACACTCCTAAATCATCCTTAACAGTCGTCCATGCTAAACTCCTTAACACTAGTGGTATTAAACATCATCCTTTACCAAACATAAAACAAACAACTACAAGGTCTTCACTTAATGGTAATTTCATCTCACAAGACACCAATGATTCTATAGATTTTTCCTTCTCCTATAAGAGTGAGATGAAAATCTTGCACTCTAGAGAAACTTGTGTAAGTATTACATCTACTACTAAGGAAGATGTATCTTTCACACCAACTACAAGACTACCTTGTACCATTGATGAAGATGGTATCTTGTCGAGACTCCTCCAGGATCACTTGATCACCCTCCCTCCCAGAGCTTGAAAGAAATGCTCTACCAAGACTTCACTTTGCACCTATCATAGAGTTCATGGTCACTCCACCAATGAATTTAAAGCTTTCAGTTGTAAAATCCAACATTTTTAGGAGTTTGGTATGCTTCCCTCTATGGGGGCACCTAAATCCTCTAATTGATATTGATTTTCACTCTCTCCTACAATTCATCAACCATTTCGACTCACCTTTGTCTTGCACTCAGTGGGGACAAGGGGTTTGATAGCCTTGTCCTCGTATGTCACTTGTCACTGTCTCTTTTCACTAGTCATTAACCTTTCATGAACGTATAAGAGCAAGCTTGGGATGTGGATGACATGTTTTAAGATCAAGACTCATATGTGACATACTACCTTTCTTCATGATGTAGCTTATCGGAAACATGTGAATTGGCATAGGGATTTCCCATTAATCCCTCATGTCCTATTCTTCTACTTTAAAGCAATTACTGACAGTATTGGTGTTCGTAGCCACTTTAAAGTTGGGGCATACATCACCACTCACATTTCATTGTGCAATTTTCTTTTTCTTGTGATTCCCTCTATTGGAAAAATTAGGTACAATGTTATTCAAGATGAGACCTTGCACTTGTCCTCTCTTAGAAACAAGATGAGACCATTATGCACTTATCTTCTCTTGGATACATTAAGCATGATGTTCCCTAAGATGATACATTCCATGAAAAAAGAAAAATCCCTTTAAACAAGCCTTACACTATTCTACATTAACAATGTCTATGAGTTTCAAGCATACAAAGTTTTGCTTACACCATAGAGCTCAAAAATCATTTTCCTTTGTGGTGCCTTATTAAAGTTATCAAGAGGTATAACTTTAATATGGTGGGGCGGGAAGCCCATTTCGAGGCATGACTTTCCCCATAGCCACCTATGTGTTTGAGTGCATACCAACTAGCATATGTTTCTCACCTTTGGAATTTCTCATCCCGCAAGACAATCAAAATTTTTGTGGCCCCAGAGTGAGTTTGTTGCGAATTTCTCACCCGATAGACATCCAAGAGTTTTGTCTCCCGAGAGTGAGTATGCATTTTCCTTTTTAAAAATACAAGCCTAGATTTAATTCATAACTAGCCGGACAAACTATCGAAGCGTGGTCCCCCCTTTTCATTTTCATCTTTCTCGTTCTTACCATTGCATGATTTTGTATCTTGTTGGTTTGACTTAGGATCTTGGATTCTGGGGGCTTGAATTGCTTCTTGATCTTTGTCATTCTTTTTCATTTGCATCTATACACTTGGATCTCTCTTGAATGTCTACTTTAGTGTGAGTTTGAAGCAAGATCACCCTCTCACTAAAGTGGGGGCTAAATGCACCATAGAAGAAGATACCCTTTGCTTGAAATGGGAATAATTAATGATAAATTGACTTAATGAGGCCTTGATTCATATGTTGTGAGGCATTTTATGCATCCACACTAGGTCTTGGACCCTTGCAAATTGAATAACATGATTTTATTGATGTCTTATAAAGGTGTTGTAAAAGAATTTCACACTTTTCTAGACTTAATAAACTCATTTCTCCATAATGCAACATTACAAAATGTGTTTAATAACATTATCACATCAATTTAGAAGGATTTTAACTTAAACTCAATTTTAAATAGTGTTGTAATGTGTTCCACACATTCACATTGGTTCGTATACCTTCCTAGGCTATGTGGACCTCATTTTAGTGTTGTAAAGTTTATTTAATCACACTTTCACATTGAATTATGTGTCTCAAGTTCTATTTTACATTCACATAATCACTAATAGGTCCCTATTAACCCATATTGTGCATCCTAAGGCTTAAATTAATAAAATACCTGACAAAGTTACAATTTAAACCTTATTTCCTTATCTCCTAACATCTTAGCTATCAAAATTGCCCCTGTTGTACCCATTTTCTATCCATGGCGAATTAGTCCCATCTAGTTGGGACCCATTCACCATGGGTCATGAATGAGTCCCATTTGGCCCATTTTTGACCTTTCTGTGGGAAAAAAGTGAAATTTAAGTTTAATTTTATTTCATGTTGACCTTTGATGAGGTATTAACAAGTAAAATAGGTGAATTTCCTATAAATATAACTTTCTAATGCCTAATTGACATCTCTCAACTCATTTTATAACTCATTCCTCATTTATCTTCTAAAGCAAGCTAGAGTTTTAAACATTACAAGTCATTCAAGATCAATTTTCAGACATTCAAGGGAACATCCTTCATGTTTTACTACAAAATTTCAAGATCAAACATCATGGAAATGTAATCAACTCCATTATCGCATGTTTCATTACATTCTTTCATAATTTTGGTTTAATTACCTAAAAGGGGTTTGACCAAGGCAAACTGCCATGCCCTAACATTCAACATTTCTCTCTCTTATCTTCTGTGTTTCCAGATTTAGGTCTCTTGGAAGGTTGTAAATCATTAAGAATAAAGTTACAAGGTTGGTCAAGTCTTCTCATCATTCAAAAAGTCAAAATATCAACAAAACCTCATTTTTCAGGTTCAAAAATTAGAGTTTTGGAAGTAGACACCTGTAGAGAATCAAAGTACAGACCGAGAACTTTGGATTCCAACTTTGAATAATCAGAAATTCAAAAATGGATTCGTTCACCATGTGTAGCGAATATGTCCCACTTCCAAGTCAATTTTGAGTTTTATGTACTTTTAGATACCCTTTTGTCAAAAATAGGTCTCGGCTCAGTTTTGTAGAACTAGGACTGATTTGCTTAGAATGGTGAACAAGTCCCACCAGGGCTGAAAAATCAGCATCAACAGCATTTCAAATGTCATTTCTAGTCTTCATCCACATTCTAGGTGCATACTTTTAGTTTTGTCAAGTTCTATTACAGTTTACATTCATTTTTAGGTGTTTATGCAATACACAATGTATTTTCAAACAAGTTACATTTCTTAGGTTTTGCATACTTAATCAATCAATCTTATCAATTAGCTACATCTAGAACATTGCATTTACACATAATTTCATCATACATATCTTAGATTGAGTGAACCGACTAGATTTGGGTGTGGGATCTATCTCTTTTCATTAGGTGAAAGACCCTAATTAACCAAAAGAGACCTAGCATTCCCAGTCCCAAAAAACTATTGTTCATCTAGAAATATGGCTTGATGCACTATCAGATTTTAAACTAGTTTTTCAACACTGACAAGAAGTGAAAAGTCTATTAAAATATGCAAAAGTTCTAGTGTTTTTTTTTTAAATGCATTTCTAGAAAAAATTCACTAACAAGGCACAAATTTTAAAGGCTAAATAGATGCAAATTTTCAAATCCTAACAAAGTAATAAAGACCAAATAGTGCAAATAGTAAACATGAAACTAGTGTGAATTTCTAAAGACTAAAAAGGAACAAGTTTCAAATGCTAATTAGGTGCAAATTTTAAATGTTAGCTTGGTGTAAATTTTAATGCTAAATGGCAAAATTTTGTAGGAAGATTTCTAAGAGGTTCATGATTTTTCATCAATTGTTAGTTTTTTCTTTAATTAATTATTTTAAACACTTGTATAATAGAGAAAAAAGGTTGTTATTGAAATTGCATAATGTTATGTGGATGGTACAATTATATGGAATATATATGATCGTATGTATTTCCACAATTTAAATGCCCGTAAAAATACAAAAAAAATCATACAAACAAAATATAGGGTTTTTTATGTCAATTTATTTGTTGACCCATCTAGAGGCAATTGTGACATTCATTTTACACCAAAAGATTTATGAAAATGTTAGTATTCAAAACCTCCTAAATATATAAGAACCAATAAAAGAAAAAATATAAAAAACTTCCACACAACATAATTAGTTAGTGGATTAATATTAAAAAACCTATTTCGTATGTGTTTGATCTAAAGTAATTAAAATATCATTTACTTTGAAATAAATATAAATCATTACACTTAGAAACATTACTCATTCAACATAATTAATTAACCATACATTAATAAAGTTGACTGAATCCACATATCTATGGAGAATAGTCGTTGCCCTATCTATTTCCTTATTGCTTTTCACATTGGAAGGGCTACTTACCGTGAGCATTTTTTAACGACCATTAAGACAAAAAGAAAAAAACCTATTCAAAATAATTTTAAAATGGTCAATTTGAGCACAGGGTGGCAGGTGGAAATTTGTGGTACCTAATAGCAGAGCTTGATCGTATCGTCAGCTGTGTCACCTCTGTCACGCGTAAACTTATTTGCCGTCTCTTTTGTCCACAAGAATATTGATTAACAGCTGTATTCCGCGTAAGCCGGGCGACTTCTTGAAAGTTTCTGGATTTTGCTTCGTTCCTTCACAAATTCTTATAAATATCTTCCATCTCCCTCGTATTCATCATTGCCCTTTGCTTTCTTCTCGATTTTTATCGTATACGATTTCCAGTTTGACAGATTCAATAGTCATTTATATTGTCCATGGCGCTTCTCTTATTCTGTTTAGTGTTTACCCATTTAGCAGTTTTCCAGCATGCCTCTGCAAATTTTTACAGCGACTTTGACATCAGCTGGGGGAACGACCACGCTAAAATACTTGGCAATGGTGAACAATTGCAGCTTACTCTAGATCAATCCTCAGGTAAATATGCGTATTACTCATTTCATATATCTAGTCCATCGCTTTTTCTATTCCATTCAACCGGTATGGCTAACCTTACTTTTGTGGCCCTTTCCTGTGTGCATTAAAACAGGTTCAGGGTTCAAATCCAAGAATGAATACATGTTTGCCAAAATTGACATGCAAATCAAATTGGTGCCCGGCGACTCTGCAGGAACTGTAACTGCTTACTATGTAAGTCTCTCTCTTCGTGTATTCATGTCGTCAAATTAGATGTTGGAATAATATTATAGCGGCGATGAGTTACTTTTCTAAAAAATGTTTTGGGGATTGATTTTATTCAGCTGTCGTCTCAAGGGGATACGCACGATGAAATAGACTTTGAATTCTTGGGGAACCTCTCTGGAGATCCCTATATTATGCATACTAATGTGTTCTCTCAAGGCAAAGGCAATCGGGAGCAACAATTCTACCTCTGGTTTGACCCCACTGCAGATTTCCACACTTACTCCGTGCTCTGGAATCCCCAACAGATTCTGTAAGTAATATTATCGTTCGCTTAATTTCCATCTTGGCTATGGCCCTGCAATATTATCTCGGCGCCCCTTCTTACAATATGTACGTTGAATCTGTTATTATGCAGATTTTCTGTGGATGGAACTCCGGTGAGAGTGTTCAAGAACAAGGAGAATTTGGGCGTATCATATCCGAAGAATCAGTCTATGATGATATATTCAAGCCTGTGGGAGGCTGATGACTGGGCAACTAGAGGCGGTGCAGTGAAGATCGACTGGAGCAAAGCCCCCTTCGTTGCATCATTCCAGAATTTTAGTGCGCAGGCGTGCAGTGCTTCCTCTGATTGCTCTGTAAATTCGTGGTATAATGACCAAGGACTGGATTCGAGCGAACAGCAGAAGCTTCAAGGGGTGCGCACGAATTACATGATTTATGATTACTGTTCTGACACTAACAGGTTTCCGCAAGGCCTTCCCGCTGAATGTGCCCCAGACTCCCCCTCCACTTGACAATCGACAAATCGAAACTAGGAAATTCTTACTATTCTATAATATTCAATTCTCTCTAATTTTTGCATTCCTTCAGATTTTCTGTAGTTTCAAAGGCAGTGTTTTAATCTACCGTTTGTTGATACCACTGCAAATTCTTTAGATATTGAACGAACGGATGGAAATGATATAAAAGCTATTGCCAAATAATGTAAAAGTCAAATCCTGTTAAAAATTTATACACATCAGTTAAAATAATGCAGTAGTTATTTCGAGCCAGTCTGAAAATCGAGACATTGGGTAATCTGAAATCGCGCGTCGTCTGTCTAAAGTTGGAACAATTTCTGCACGAAATTGTGTAAGGGTATGAAAAACTGGAATCTCAATTGAATTTCTAAAACACCGAATCAAGAAACATCCTGAATGAATGTGAGGTAATTCAAAATTTACTCAGATATCCAAATCATTGACCTATTCTAAGAGTATTGTTAATTTGGTTTCGCGTGCTCTGAATTTAAGTTTTTGTTTCTATATTTTTTAATTAGAAACTATTAATTATAAATTTATATTTTAGAATTTATTTTGTTTGAAATTATTTGTAGTTATGGTCTTTTAGAGATTTAATTGTATAATTTTAAGTCAAACTTATTGACTCATGTTTCATGAGTAGTTGTTCACATGTATCCATCTCATTATTTACCATAAGTGATAACTTTAAGAAACTCCCTTATAAAAGATGTAAAATCTTAAGAATCTTTCATTTTTTATGAAAAAATAATTAATTTCTATTGGCGAATCTTTCTTTTTTTTTGAAAAAATATTAATTTTATTAGTGTTTTTTTATATCACTAAAATTTTGTAGAAAATTTTGTAGAATCTTGAAAAATAATAGAAAATGCATTAATTATGGTGATTCTATCCAATCTAAAAATAATTATCATGGAAAAGTAGGGGCCCAAGGGTGCAAATTATCAATAGGTTTAGGGGGTAGACTATAATATTCACTTGCCACCAATGTTTTAAAATATAATATAATGACCCTCATTGTATTCTACAAGGTAAAATGTACCCATGATTTTGTAATTCTCATGGGGCTTAAAATTGCTTTTAGATTATTGATCTAATGATCCTTGTTGTATTTTATGAGGTAAAATGTACCCACAATCTATAATGCTCATGAGACCCAAAATTGTGGGCCACATGAGCATTATAGATTGTGGGTACATGTTACCTCATGGAATACAACAAAGACCATTAGATTATATTATAAATCAATGGTTAAAACTAAAGATTAGAAATATGGTCCTAAAGCAACTAATAATTATGATATACTATTGATGAATTAATATAGATTTATACTATAATTTATAAAATTTAGGCTAATTTGATCTAATTATATATCAAATATTGTGGTGAATTTTTGAGTTAAATTTTTTAATAAAATAAATTCTTTGGCGATTTAAATTAGATAATAATAAAATTTAATAAAAAATTGACGATTGAAGTCACGTTATAGCTCAAACTATTAGTCACTTTTGGATTCCCAAATTTCAACTTTTAGCTAATTGATGAATATTAACCACTAAAAAAATCACTATTTACGATCCATTCCATTGCTTTATCTCTCATAAGTATGAATGGTTCATATACCATTCATTGTATCTAGGTGATACTATTGGTATTTTCATGGAGTCACCCATTCCAATACTACTTTGATTCAAGCATGATTGATCATGGAGTTTCCTACAAAATCAAGCTCACTTAGTTTGCTACGCAATTTTTAAAACATTCAATGTAACTTTTCCTTGTGAGTGTTACCTAGATGTAATGAGTGCTAGGTAGATCATTCATACTCATGCAATATGGATTTGTAAGAACCACTACTTGTGAAGTGTAGGTAAATGAGTTTGAATAAAAAACTAAAGAAATTGGCTAGGATTAACTCTATATTATCTTGGTATGAAATTTTTTTGGCCAACCTCACCTCCCAAATTCACACCATTCACAACAATAAAGCACTCTAGAAGCTCTAAACCAAAAATTTTATGATTCGTCAACACACCAAGATTCCAACAATCACTCAAGTGCTTAAAACTACAAAGCATGTGTGGCATTTAGTCAACTAGACACAAAAATGGAGGAAGCACATGCAAGCCTGCCTAATCAACCACCTCAACAATAGTTGCAATTTATTTGGATATTTAAATTTATAGTTTTAATGTATTAAACTTTAATTTATGGTTCTTTTAAAGAATCAATTTTTCAAGACTCTTGGATGGTTACATTTGAAAGTCTTTATATATGTGATTAAAAGACATTTCAAGGGTCCAAAATTTTGATCCCCATTACATTGTAGTGTAAGAGTGAGACTCGATCAAAAAAGGATCAATAAAGATTTTTCCTATTCCATAAGGAATTATTTTGTCTATGAACATTTGAAATTGAAAGTGATACTTAGTGTTTATTTATAAATCTGTGAGCTTGGGTAGATACTCAAATATTGCTTTCCTTTCTAAATGTGATATTCAATTGTCTAGCATTCATTTCCTTTTTGGATAAATAGAATTTAAAATCTAAATAATTATCTATCCATTATTGGTATTTTCAATCTTTGTGTTGAAGTGCTAGAGATATTTGTCTTTCAAGTGTCTTTAATCTTATTACTTATGTGTTCAAGTTGATATTTTAAAAACTCATCCTCTTAATTTTAATTGTATTTGTATCATGGCTATGGAAAAATGTTAGTTTTTCTTTACTACTTTCTAGTTAAGAGTATACCCACTCTTAAATTTTTAAAACTAAAAAAATTATCATAAAAAGGAGTTGTACTTTAATCAAAATTCGGAGGGAAGTTAATCAATAACTTACCCAATATTTTGTTATTTATTTGTCTTCAATTTTGGGTAGAATAGAGTCATAATAATCAAGCATCTAAGGAGACAAATATGTTAACCAAAACCTAGCTATATTTTTTTGGAGCTTTCTAGTCCATGATTGGCATACTCCTTTTAGATGTTTGCATCATGTTTGCATTGTATTCAAATCATTTTTTATGTGTTTTGAATTGTATTTTTTACATCATTTTAGTCTTGTGTTTTCATAATTTATGCTTCATATTTGTCATGTTGTATTGCACCTCATATATGTGTTCCCTTGTCCTTATGTATTTTTTTTCCATAGGATCTTTAGCTTGGGGACTAGCACATCCCATAGATTTAGATGTTGTTTTATCTCTTCAATATTTTGATAATCAAACCCTTCCTGGCTTATCATTTCTTTAGTGTGAGTTTGAATGTAAGGTCATAATCTCAATAAAGTGGGGACTAAATGTAGCATCATAAATTGCCACCCTTGACAAATTTACTCTTGGCTTAGCTCCCCCTCATGTGCTTTGACCGAATTGTGGTTTTTTCCCATTTCATAATAATCTTTAGAAAATAATAGGTTGAATTGGGATTAAGGAATTGATTTTTAGTTATCGATGCTTAAGGCCTCAAAAGAGGTCTAGAGTAGGGTGTTCAATGCCCCTGTCTAGTCTATTTTGGCCCCAATAAAAATATCTTGATGTCAAAATTTTAACATTTGAAAATCCAAAGTCATTTGTTGGCTATCAATAATGAATTTGTGGGAAATTTAAAAATTACATATAAATACATGTATTTTTCATCATTTAAAAGCCTAGCAACTTTAGGAAGCAATCTTAGCATTTGGAATTGAGAAATTGCAATCAAGAGTAAAATTAGCAAAAATATAGCATCATTATTTTAGTCAAGCATTATGTTAGAAATGCATCATGTTTTCATGTGATTTTAATTATGCTTCATGTCTATTTTTTTTATAAGTACTAACACTCGCATGACATAAAATCAAGCATCCAAATTCTCCTTGAAGGTGATGATTACAATAACTTTAGTCCATCAAGGAATGCAGATCCAAGTGGAAAGTTTCATCATTTGTCAATTTATCACTTGTTTATCAATTTTCTTCTTCCCAACTAAAGGTAAGCTCTCTATTATGTCATCACATTTTTTGTGTAGATAGAAATAAAAAATGGGGTTTGAATTAGGCAAGCCCCTATATGAAACAACCCTTTCCCCTCTTTCTTTTGTGTAAGTTGAAAATCTAAAGTGAATTTGGAGTTGATTTAAGACCTAATTTTTTATTCAAGAATTCAAACCCTACAAGTCAACAAATTAGGGAAAGTGGATTTTATCAACGATACACAAAGTTTTGACACTGTGTCCAAAGGAAAAGAACCTATATAGATAGAGACAAACTAAGATTTGATTATGTTTCTAAGTATGTACACTTTAGGTCTGAGGTGCCCAACACCACTATCTATTAATCTCAAGCTCAAATTTATATGCTAGGTTCCTATGTGTCTGCACTCTACTCTTTTGAACTCTTTCTAATTTTTAGTTCTATATTTTCTAGAAGTCATCTCAATTTGTTGTATTTTTATTATTAACCTAAGTATAGCTTTGCATTATCAAATTAAATCAATCAATAATCAATTAATCCTTATCAGCAAACAGGCATCAAACGACTCAAACCTTCATCCACCATTCTGGCTCTTTCATTGAGGTTAGTAGCTAAGTTAGTGTTTGAGATCAATTTTAGTCCTTTCCCTTGTGATATTGGAAGAAGTGTGATATAGATCCTAGACCCTCTTTTCCATCCTCACTACTTGTAGCTAGAATTATGGGTAAAATAGTATTGGTTGTAGCTTAGTAGTTATTTGGTGGATTGCCACAGTGGTGGTCTTATATTATTGGTGATATATTAAGAAATTTTCAACTAACATTGATAGATCTAAAAATAATAAAGTTGTATGCTTAATTACATAATTCTACCATTAAACATAACTAATCATATGAGTAGGATTGATGTTAAAGATTCCAAATATATAACACATGAGCCACTATGGATAAATGAATTAGCAAGGACATGTTAAAAAATAATTGTATCCTGGGAGCCTTAAGTCCTACAATTTTTCATTAAATGGAGAACTAGATTAAAAAGAAGCGGTCATAAAGAACAACATTTGTTAGAGCCTCAACTAATAAATGATAATAATATGTGAAGGAAATTATAGGTTGTCTAGACATCATTTTATCACTAAAGTGTTCAAAAATTCCTTCACTATTGGGTTACAATTGTCCCATGTAAACCATGGAAAACAAAGGAAATGGTAGCCACTATTTAGATGAAAAAGATAGTTTATTATGTATTTATTGTCAAGAACTAAGCCTAATTATCACCAACTCTCTAGCATATAGGAATATGGTTACATTGATTAGAAGCTAGTTGAACCCTATTAAATTTATCATGAATGATCCAAGAGGTGATGGGAAATGACTCTCCATTTCATCAACATAAAATATATCTTTTAGTAACATCAATAGAGGCATAAATGTTATTAATTTCAAGAGTAGATACTAACATAAAAGAAAACCCATAATGCACTACTAATGGGGTCATATTCATGGGCCAACATTTATGGCTACAACTTAAGTGAAACTAAAGTGACAAGTCATCCCAAGTCTCATTCCATGGTCATCCAAAAAAGTGATTTTTTTTGTAAAATGATAAAATAAACTATGTAAAAATTAAAACTAACAAATTTAAGTCCTATTGACATAAAATATTGAGGTATGATGAACACCCCATAGGATGCATTCCCTCTTTGTACTATCAAAAATGTTATTAGAGGATAT
>VDFB02181753.1:0-16212 GCA_007258455.2 Sequoia sempervirens
TGCAAAGTGGTAATAATTCCCCTAGAGTTTATGACCTATTATATAGACATAAATCAAACACTTGAACTCCATTGTTTCCTTACACACATCTTATCAAAGCATTTTTTTGACACATATCCACATATCCACACATCCACTTTTCCTAATGAATCTTATGTGTATGTCTAATGGTGGCATGTGGAAGGATAAATATGGCTATTGAAAACTTTACCATTATCTTGACAACTAATTATGGCTATATGATTATCTTATTGCAATGAACCTAAGTTCATTCGATAGATATTAATGAAGTTGAATTAGGAAGCATGGATTGCATTTTATTATACACATTTTACGTTTAAAAATATGGGTCTAATTTTTGCGATATTGAAAGTTAAATTTCTTCAATAGTATATCCAAGGTATAGGGATATATTAGTGGTAAGAGTAGTGTAGGATAAAAAGGAGAATGTATAAGAGGGGAAGGTCTAGAAAGGTAATGACATGGTAATGGAAGGAGAAGTTACACTATAAGGTTAGATGGAGAAAGCATAATGATTTTATAGGTATCATCATGCTACTAGAAATTACTCCATATGAATCACATGTTGATGATACTACTATAGGGGTATGCACATGAATATTTTATTGTAAATGATATTATTATCAAATAATATAAACTGGTTCATGTTTTTGGTTTGTGGGATTTTTTTCCAAAGAGGATTTTCCCATGTACATAATTATGTTATAAATTTATAATTTATACATTTTTCTTATAACTAAAATTAAATCTATTTTGCATATTTATCTCTTGATAGGTTAATATGGACATTTTTAATGTTACAAATGATACAATTTGTGGTTCTATTTGAACTTCATAGCTTTATATTGTTTTTTTCCATATGATATTAAGTTCTTATATGCTTTCACTTGGTCTTTCCATTTAGGAGCAGACTATCCATAACTTTGATTGCTAAAATGGGAAGGCATATTTAATTTACACATAGAACATAAAAATGTATGCAAAATGGGGAAGCAAATCCAATTTGAATTCAACAAATTTGAAAACACTTAAAAAACTTCCAAACAAATCCAATTTGAATTCAACAAATTTGAAAAAAATTGCATCTAGGGTTTCAAAATTTAACATATAAATGCATTTTAAACTCTAAAAAATTTGAATTTCAAATACCTGGTGCTTGTATAAATGCAAGTCAGGTTGATGAAGTTTGGAGAGATCAAGTTGAAGTTGTGTTCCATAGAAAAGGAAATGGGTTGCTGCCGTCCTGATCTCGATTCGCTACTTGAAACAACCATTAATTTTAAAGTGACGTTAGAAATAGGAAGCTTTTTAGTTTTTTATCTCATATGTAAAGGGTTGATTAAGACAGTTGATTGAACCCCTTTTAAATATAGTTTTAATTTAGGTTTTGGGGTTGGTCGAAGTAGGGGAGTTAGGATCAGAGCATGGGGCCTAAATAATTGGTCGAACCATATGGTTTGACCGAACCCCGTGAGTTTGAGGAAAAGAAAAAGAACGAATTTTCCTTCCTCATATAAATTGTAAACCACTATTCTAAAGTCACCGCCATACTCATTCATACTTGCAACATTAAGTCTATTTAGTTTAAAAAGGCCCTAAACTTAATGTGAACATGAAAACATATTACAACACTAAATTAAGGCAACATTAGGCTCATTTTATTATTAATTATTCCTAAATTAAATGCGAAAAGGGGATAATTTTTCCTACACTACAACAGGTGGAGATGGGGAAGGACTCATAGGATTGGATTGATCATAAGAAGCATATTGATGATATGGTGGTGGTGGTGGTGGAAGTGATTGATCGAAAGTGGGGTTAATGTATGGTGATTTAAGGTATGATGGGGGTTCTCAATACTAGTTGGTGTAAGTTTGTTGCTAGTTTGTAGGTGGTTGATAGTAGGATGATAATGTCAGTTGTTGTTGTGGTGGTGGAGCTTGTGGAATACTTCCATATAATGGTGGATGTGATAATAGAATTGGATGTGGTATGAATGCTCAAATTTCTGCAATAATGGAGGTGTGAGTGCATGAAGGCTAGAGTGCAAGTGTGATTGTGAATGAATGAAAAAAATGACTAAGTGTTTGATAGTCATTTAAGAGAGGAATGAGAATGGATGCCTAGGATTGACTTTAGGGTTGAAGATGAATGGTTGAGATGCCTTGAGGCATCCCAAGCATTGTGAGGATGACATGGGTCATCCTAATGGAGAGAGAAATGGTGATGTGGAGGTGAGGTGGCAATGAGGTGGAGTAGCTTGCAAGTACCTTGGGAGGAGAAAAAGGGGGGATTTGTCTGATCCTCCCCAAATCATGGAGAGGATGTGACAAGAGAAGAATTTAAAATTATTCTTAAAATCTCCATGGATTTTAGAGAAAGCATTGGGATTTGGAGGAAGAATTGAAAATTATCTTTAATTCCTCCAAGGTCTTTGGGGATAATATAGTGGAATTAAAAATTCCACATGGGATCATGGGAAAAATAAAAAAGGAATTAAAAATTTCTTGAGAGATGGGGATAGATTTTCCAAAAGGAGAAAGCATTTCAGGGAGTTGACTTAAAGGTACATACCATAATTGGCATTAGGATTAGATTAAGGGTTGATCAATCAAAATTAGTGGTTGTGCAAATGATTCACAGGATAATGATGGGATTAGAGGCAAGTTGTAAATTACGAAGGATGTGACACTACTCAAAATTAATGGTGTGCACATCCTAATCACATGTTAATTAGATTAATCTAGATTAAGGAAGGATTATGGAGGATGTGACAATTAGAGAGAGAAAGAGGGGATGAATTAAAAAATGATTTAATTCATATTGGATAAATGACTAAATTAAATAAAATAGTCTATTTATTTAATCAATTAATTAAATACTTTAGGGAACATTAAGAATAAAAAAATTAATTAATTAAATAATGAAATTATTCAATTAATATGGATGTGGGTGCATAATAGATGAAATAAGGAATAAATTTGACCGTATAGAAGTGGTTGAATTCTGATGTCTACACTATCATTGTATTGTTACATAATTACATCTTTGCATCTTATAATTTCCCCCCAAGTGGTACTTAAGGGAAGTTTTTGGTGTGAATGGGGTGTTTTACCTAATTATTTCTCCACCTAGGTCCTATTCACATTAGGGTATGTGCATGATCATGATGGGCCAAAAAGTGGCAATATGATAGGTATGTGGCTGATGACATGTTTTTTACCCAAAATTGATGAAATGAAAAGGGTTTTTAAAGGAGATTCTTAGCTTTCTACCAATATAAATTATGCTTTACTTTGAATTTAATAAGTAATTATTATTCAATTTCTATTCAAATTACGACTAAAGTCCTGATTGATAGGGTGATTGAAAATCATCTATAACTTTCAAATGGTATCATATTTTTTGAATCCAAAACATGTGTCACATTCTATGCTTCATATACTATAGGATTAAAAAAAGAAAAATTGAATTTCATGAAGTTGTGACCAAGTTAAGGTGGTTAGACATACAAGTTTTTATATTTTTTAAAAAGTTGTAATAAAATTTAATTCATAATTAATTATTTACTTGGAAAGAAAATACAAAAAAATATGCATCACATCGGGGCATGAGGCCTCTGCTTATATCTAAAATCTTACAAAAAATAATTATCATTTTATTGTGGTTAGGGTGGTCAGATAGACACCTACTTATTTTTTCCCTGAAATTTAAGTACCACTGCATTAAAATTTTAATTTTTCACCAAATATATATATATATTTTTTAAACCTAGTAGTTTAAAAACTAAATTCAATTTTCTACATATTCTATTCTTACATATTTTTGAAATAATATACATAACTTATTCAAATTTTTATGTGAAGCTACCTAACTCTGATTTTTTTGATTTTTTTGCCACTTAAAGGTTTGATTTTTCCATGATGATCCTGCACATACCCATTAGTTGACTTAAGTTGACTTCTAGGGTACACATTGGATACATATCACTCTATTTATCAAGTCATAACATTCATAAACATGCCAATGATGATTCTAAAGATAAAATAGAAGAACAAAAATGGCAAGAAAAGATATGCGAGAAAAAGGTAGGAAACCTTATTGGAAAAGCATGGGGAAACATTGATGTAGATGCGTGCTCATAGGAGGTGGATGTTATAAAAAGAAGGGAATGAAACAATGCTTACATTCCTCAGTGGTTGGATCAATATAGGAATGTGAGTGTCAAATCAGAAGCAACTTAAAATAGAAGGAAAAGGTTGATCAATGCAAGCTAGAGAATATCAGGGTACCTCCTGAGTTGTGAGCTATGGGTCGGGTGTAGAATTCTGGGGTAAAGTTGAGTGAAGGTTGTAGGAGACCAAAAAATGCAAGCCATTTCAATTGTAGAGCTTTGGATCGACCACAAACAAAGAGAAACAAGCATGGGTGGTTTGGGGAAAATAACACTTCAAGGTTTGATGCTTCGAACAATTAGCATGGAAAATCCACAAGAAGTAAGGTGTGCACTAGTAGACGTTGGGATGGAAGAGAAAAGGTATTTAGGGGTGAAAGGATTATGCCACACAATGCAGAGGTATATGGCAGGAGAAATAGTCTGGTATTGGGTAAGAAATCTAGCAAGAGGCCTAATAGTTAAGCAGTGGTGGTTCCATCCTGGATTTTGAACCTGAGGATTGAGTGACTAAGAGAGTAGGAACTCATAGAAAAGTGGTGTGGTGAAGGGGCTTCTTGGGAGAAAGTTAAGCAATGGTGGCTAAAAATGTTTGAGAACAAGGTAAGTGTTCACCCCCTTGCACAGGATTATATGTTAATTGAATGCATAGATAAAAAATTGAAACATGAAATTTTGTGTGGTGAACCACGAATTTTCAAAAATTATGGGTTGTTTTGCATGGAGTGGGTCACAAATTTTTATATGAGTAATCAAAATCCATGTCAATGTGAATTTGTTTAGAAGGTCTCCCAATAGAGTATTGGAGTGGGGATGCCCTTATGGCAATAGGTGATGCCCTAGGTCCTTTTCTAGGGATAGACAAAAATTTTATCAATGGAAAACCTAGAGCGAAAGCTCAGGTTATAGTATTGGTGGATTTGGAGGGTGCAGTGGTAAATGAACTGGAGCTAATGAAATAAAATGGGAAATAGTGCCAAAAGGTGTCTATTGAGCATTCTGTAGAAAATTGAAAATTCCTTCCAAGAAGAGTGATGATAGCTAGTGGCTCTAATGTGGGATTGGTTGGGCCTGAGTATGTTCCCAGTATGAAGTCTATTTCCCCTAGTAAATTACAGTCTTTTGGGGAAGGTCGCAGGGTGTCAGAGAAGAGAAATAAAGGGAAGGAAGTTGGATCCAATCCTATACCCTTGAGTCCTAAAAAAAATAGGAAAATCTTTGCTCAACTGGGCATGGATGGTTTAGATTTGGGGGCATGTGAAGAATAGATAGACACTTCAAAAGCTTTGTTGGTGTGGAAGCCATATTCATAGAACAATGTGAAGGGTGGGGAGGGAAGTGATTTGGCAGAAGGAATAGGGGTAGAAATAAATGAATTCTTACTACAAATTGTAATGGAATCCAATGGGCTCTAGTAAGAAGAAAATGAGCCTATGATTGGTATGGGGGTGGGGACATAGCTAGATTCGTTGGAACCATCTTTGGGTGAGCTTGTGAAAGAAGAGGGTCAAATGTTGTTGGAGGCTACGAAGGAACTTGATGAGGAATTAGAGATCCCAAAGTCACCTGATACTTTGGGAATTTAGGAGAAGTTTGCAAAGAAGGGGAAACCCGATTGTGGGAAGAAGAAACCTTGGGGTAGGAAGTCTCACTAGAAACTGAGAGCTATTGATGGTGATGCAACTGAACATGCTAAGCTACCCATGATTTTGAGGTTAGGGAAGGGTTTCTGCCTTCTCAGGTCACCATGAGGATCTTATCATGGAATGTTAGGGGCTTAAATGCCCCTAAAAAACAATGCTTGGTTAAGTGTAGGTTTGATTTGGTTAAAGCATATATTGTCCTTCAAGAAACTAAATTGTCCATAGCATATTTTGACATACTAAAGTTAAAGTTGAGAGGTTGGAATGCTTCTATGGTTCATGATGAGGGTGCATCCAATGGCTTAGTGGTATCTTAGAAGGCACAAATGACTTAGGTGGAGGAGTTGGGGGTTGGGTCACATTGTCTTGATTGTAGGATTCAAAGTATTAACTCAAAACTAAAATGTGGAATGGTAAATGTATATGGTCCTAACTCTCATGTTCAAAAATGAAATCTATGGCAAGACATTGAGATCTTCCTAAACCAGCATCAAGGAAAGAATTTCATTATAGTTGGGGATTTTAATGCAATTTTGGAAAGCAAGGATACGCTAGGTGGCATTCAAAAAGATAACCAATCACAAAAGGACTTCAGGGAATGGATTGCAAGGAATTAACTATTGAGTATTGAATTTAAGAATGAAATTTACACATGGACTAATAGGAGAATGGGTTTTATTTAGATTACAAAGAATTTTTCCATATTTCTCTTTAGAGGTTGCCTTGATGCTTCCCCCTTCCTTTGGGAGGAAAGAATTACTCTTTATATAGGCTTAGATCATTACCCAATTCAATTAGAGATAATTGAGGAAAGAATTCCACTTCAATCACCCTTTAAGTTTGAAAATATGTGGTTTAAGGACCCTAATTTCAAAGGGTTGGTTGAATCCCGGGGTGGAAAGGTTTTCAATGGATGGCTCTAAGCTGTTTTTCCTAACAACAAAGATGAAATGGTAGAAGCAGAAAATAAAGGACTAGAACTGGGCTCAATTTAAAAACATTTTCGAAACAAAGGAAGAAATTGAGATAGAGCTTCAAGTATTGGAGGATACCATAATTTAGGATGGGATGAATTGGAAGAGCTATCTTAGGGAGAAATAATTGATGGGAAATATGAAGATGTATTAGCTAAAGAGGAAGAATTTTGGAGGTAGAAATCTAGGGAAATCTGGTTGAGAGAAGGAGATAAAAACACAATTTTTTCACAATAGCACAAAACAAAGGAGATCTGTCAAAAGAATTGAAAATATTAGGTTGTTTGATGGGTCTTTGGTTGAGGATCCCAAAGAAGTGGTTGAGGAAGCAATTTGTTTTTTCAAAATTTGTTGAACAACAAAACTGGCTCAAGTCTTAGGTATCAAGAGGCTCTCCTATGGCATATACCTAAACTTATCTCAATGGAATAGAAAAAAATGTTGAATAGGAGTTTCACAAGGGAAGAAATCAAAATAGCCTTAAATTCCAAATTCATCTAGACAAGGCGCCTGGTCTAGATGGGCTACCAGAAAGCTTCTTTCAAAAATTTTGGGACCTAATTGGGGTGGAAATGGCAAATGCCATTGAAGCATTATTGAATTTGTAGAATATGTTGTGCGATGTGAACAATACTCTAATTGCCTTGATACCAAAGAAGGAAGTAGCCAAATATTTGGATGAATTTAGGCCCATTTCACTTTTCAACACAATCTACAAGGTAGTGACGACGGCCATGGAAAATCGACACAAACTCATACTGCCGAAGCTAATATCTAAAGAGTAGTCAAGCTTCATCTTGAGGAGATCAATCTTGGATGGGATAATTGTTTCCCAAAAATCTATATATTCAATATAGTAACTAGTCCAAACAAGCTAGCATGCTCATCAAATTAGATATTAAGAAGGTCTATGATATGGTTGATTGGAGGTTTTTTCTTGAAGTGTTGGAGGCATTTGGCTTCAATAAAAGATGGCTTGACTGGGTATTCATATGTATCTCAACCCCATGTTTCTTAGTTTTGGTAAATGGCTCACCTGAAGGTTTTTTTGAGGTGTCTAGGGGACTCTGATAAGGGAACCCAATCTCCCCTTTCTTGTATATTCTCATGGTTGAAGCCTTGGGTCATTTAATCAAATCCAGTGTTTGTAGGGGTCAGGTGGAAGGAATTGAAGTTACCAACACTTTACAACCTATCTCACATCAGTAGTGTGTTGATGATACTATGCTAATGGGATCTACTAAGAGGAAGGAGGCCATCAGTATGAATGGAATTTTGGGCAAGTATTCAGTGGCTTTGGGTTAGGTGGTGAGTAGGGAGAAATCATAAATTTTCTTTTTCAATACTTGTGCTCACAAGGAGCAAGATATTTTAAGGGTGCTCAACTTCAAGAAAGGGGAGTTTCCGTGTACCTATTTGGGCATTCCACTCCATAAAGGATTGAAATCCATAGGACTATGGGATCCATTAAAATTCAACCTAAATGCTAGGATGAACTCTTGGAAAGGAAAGTGGTTGTCTTGGGCTAGGTGAATTACTTTGTTTAAGTCAGTGCTCTCTACCCATCCCATTTATTTGATGTTGGTTTTGGTGTTGTCCCCGGGTGTAGAAATAGAATTAACAAAGTAGTCCAGAACCTTTCTTTGGCAAGGAAATGAGAAGCGTAAAATTACTTTAGTTTCTTGGGATAAGCTCTATTGCCCTAAGGAGGATGGAGGTTTGGGGTTTAAAAGGACGAGCCTTCAGAATAAAGCTCTTGGGGCCAAACTAGTGTGGTGAATGCAAAAAGAATCACAGAGTAAGTGGGCCAAGATTTTGCACCGTAAGTATTTGGATAGAGATACTAATAGGGACATCTTAAACATAGTCAACCCTCCCTATGGTTCATAGATATGGAATTTTATGCAAAAATGTAAAGGAGTAATTTGTGACTTTCTATCATGGGATTTTCGTGATGGGAGCAAAGCATTGTTTTAGGAAGACTCATGGGCTAGTTATCCATACTTATATAGTCTGATTGAAATGAATGAGGTAAAGGTCATGCTTTGCTGTCTCTAGGGCATACATGTCAAAGACGATATCTTCCAGAGTGAGGAGTTTAAGCCTTTTGGTTGGATGTGGTGGGACTTCAATTGTCTGAATCTCCCACAAAGAGAAGTGCAACTGCTAAAGGAGACCTTGGCAAAACGAACACTGTTGCTTCAAGATGGCTCAGATCATTTGTTTTGGGCAGGTGCAAGTACAAGCAATTATATTGTAAAGGATGGATTCATGATATTACATAAGTAGCAATGCAATGGTTGTATTGTTGTTCCCCTGGACCTATGTTGGAATTGTATGTGCCTTCCCAAAGCAGGATCCTTCGCTTGGGCTATGGTTCAGAAGAAAATATTGACTGCTGAAAGATTTCACCGTCTTGATTTTCAAGGTCCGTCAAGATGTGTATTGTGTGAGAATGAAGAAGAGATGAGTGATCATATTTTTCTGGGTTGCCCATATGCACAGGGTTGTTGGAAGTTGTTGTGGGAACTTGTGGGGTGGAGCAGCGCCCTTCCAAATGATCTTTGAGATTTGTTCTCTTCTTGGCTTGTCTTGAAAAGAAAATCGATATTCAGTGACTTGAGGATTATTAGTCCTTCAATCATGGTCTGGGAGCTTTGGAAGGAAAGGAATAGAAGGAACTTTCAAAGTAAAGGAATGGGCTCTCCCTCCCTCATTAGCAATATTGAGGTGATTTTGGTAGAAACCTTGAATGCAAAGCTGGATCTCATAATGAGTAAAGACAAGTCTTTTTCAGAGTGGGATGCCCAACTTTAGGTAGCTCTACCTTTTCTTTGAATCCCTGGTTGGGTTGGGAAGGGTGGTAATGAGGCCAAGGAAGAAAGGGTGAGAGCTACTTGGACCCCTCCTTTGGAGGGTTGGTTCAAGCTGAATTTTGACAGTGCTTTCAGAGGTAATCCAGGGTCGTTGGGCATTGGTTACATCATTAGAGACTGCCATGGGAAGGTGTTGATGTCCATTGCTAAGAAGTTATCGTGTGGTACAAACAATGAAGAAAAATTCTTAGCTTTCATCCATGAGATCTCTATGTGTAATGAGCTGGATGTGAAGAAAGTGGTTGTTGAAGGAGATTCGGTGCTGGTGGTTAATTCCATCAGAAGAAGGGAGATGCCAAATTAGAAGTTGCGATCGATGCTTGATCTAGCATTGAAGAAGTTGGATTCCTTTGATCTTTACATAGTGAACCATATTTACAGAGAGGGGAATGCCGATGTAGACGCGTTGGAAAACAGAGGGGTAGATGGAGCCTAAGCTTACTACCCATATGTTGCGGGGCCATTTGTCTATGCCTTAATGGATAGATTTGGCACATGGGCAACTCTTGTCAACTTGGGAGTGGGTGAAGCAAGCTGCGAGTTGGCTGATGTGGCATTCTTCAAAGATTAAGTCCTTCACGTGCGCCTTGTTTTCCATTGTACTCATTCTGCACACAGGCATTTCGAATTCAGAAAGGTGGTATGATGGCACCCCCATTATGGTACCATTAGATATGTGTGGTGGCAAGTGAAGTTGCCTTGGTGGAAGGACTATTTACTCCACTGGTTCAGATGGGATTGGATATAATGATATCGGATAGGTAATTGCTGAATGATCCTCATGGGTATTACGACATGCGATTTTCATCCAGATCGACAAGTACCTACAATATTAATAGCAAGTCCCAACACTTATGTTTGGCTTTGGCTATGACTTGCCTCAAACATTTGGGCTGAGGTAATCTAATGCTGGCCAAGCATGCAAAATTAAGACAAAGTTTATTTAAGGCTGGATGACGGGCCTTTTGGCATATACAGTTTTCGCTATGAGGACCCCTATAAGGCTTTGCTGCTGCAGGCGTCAATCGACTTTCCTGGGTTTCATGATGGATTGGCGACTCAAGAAGATTTGTCGCATGAAGGATGTGCTCTACCTGGAGGCAGTTAGAATGGTTATTGGAAGATATTTTTCCATCACGGCCATCTAGCACCAGGTGGATATATCATCTTTTTTTCTCGCCACACTTCTTGATCTTGGAACAGCGAAGGTTTAGTGTCTGCTCTTGAATCAGGAGGTGTTTAAAGCAACTGTCATTAGGGATGACCTGGACATTGTTACTATGGCCAAGCTCAGTTTTCGTATTCCATGGCTGGATGACATGGTGCGTATGCTGCAGTAGGGGGTGCATGTGGATCGTCAGCCGTTTATCTTGTATGCGGATGCCCGGGCTCTCGCTTGACACAGGCGTTGGGCTCGATTGGGCTTGGATTTCCTTTACCGTCGCCTGGGCCTGCTTGAGATGGATGGTCTGCAATGGGCGGTGAACTTCGCGGTGGTGGTGGAAGGGGGAGGTTTCTACGATGATGTGGATTGAATCTGGGAATGGCATTTTGCTTTTCTACATTGCTTATGTTGCTTGGGAACCAAGTGTGGTGTTAATGGCAGGTTGTTTTTTGACGTTTGGTGATGTCTTAGTCTCTGGTATAATGTTGTGGATATATGACACTCGGGTCTCTGGTTTTATGGTGTCAATGTATTTTGATGTCAATTTATTTGGGCAGTCCATATTGTCTGATCAGTTTGCCCTCAAATTTTGGGCATGGATAGGCTATAATACTTTTTCGATTTCAATAAATTACATGCAACTTTCAGTTACATCTTACGAATAAAAAAAAATATATTAAGAAACATGTCATAATCTTATGTAATCCTATGTGTCACCTTGGCCTATATAGCCAAGGGGTTGTCTTTGTATTCCAAATCATCCTAATACATTATTAAGGTGTCAAATTTTTTAATCTTTGGATATAATAACATTTTTATCTCATGTTTGATCTCTCTTATTCTATTATTGATGCTCCTAGGTCTTGGATGGTTACACATTTAGCCAAATATTTCATGGTGTAGAGCATTTTATACCAAATATTATACAAAGAGATAAAAACTTGAATGTGTCTTTGTATATTTCTTTATATTTCCAAGCTTTTTCTTAATTTTCTTCCAATGCTACATCATAGGAGAGGTAAGTGGTCAATATATTTTAATTAAATTTTATTTAGATATTTTACAAATGTTAGTATTTTATTTGTTTTTTACCATCTTCTCTAGATCCAAATCTAGAACCATATTTGGATGAAAAAATTCTTGAGGAGAACCGCCATCAATCAAATCTCCTATGACATTTCCAACACATTATGGACAAAGTCAAGATAAATTATTAGGGAAATTAGAAAAAAAAGTAATTTAAATGATAGAATTAGTTTCAAATTGAAGGAATCCATAACAAACCCACACCATCCATCACATGCTTCATCATTAGAATCAATTATGAAGCAAGTTGACTTAGTGATGAGTCAAATCTATCAATTAAAACTCACAAAGTTACATGTGTAAAAAAATATGGAACAAAGATATCATATGATGAGGTGAAATAAAAAGGTATAAAAAGATAAATTTGTACTCTTTTTAGTGATCTCAAAATAATGCACATGTTGCCTCGACTTAAAAGAGATTCCCTATCCCTTTATGCAATCATGATGATTTAGAAAATATTTTTTCATATAGGTAGTGGATGGTCTTTAACCAACCTACTTGTAACAACCATAAGGTACTACTATATTATTTTTATAACTTTATTGTGAGTTTTTTCTTCTCAAAATTATAAATTATTTTGATTTGAGGGAGTTGAGGGTAGAATTGGAGGCTCTACCTAAGATAGAGTGATATCTCATCAGGTAGAAAACCAACAATGAAGACTTATAGTACAAAAAACTATTCATGTGGCAGTGTCAACAATTATTAAAGAGACCATGGAGTGTGGACTCTTCATGCAATTGAAAGTGTTATAAAAAAACTTATATATCATTGAATGCAAATGCTATAATCCTATGATAAAATATATGATCATGCAATGAGAAAATCTATTTCTATTGATGCCACCTCCCACCTATACTATAGTTGCTATCATTTATGCTCTAGAGGAGACCATGATCCATAGGGTGCAAAGAGTGTCACCACTCATGAGTGCACTCATTGTTATTATACATGTGATAGGAGGTTACATGATGATCAAATATTACTATATGGTGATGAATCATATAATATATTATTCATTGATGGTGCAATACAAATTTTACATAATAACTATATCAAGGTATTTTAATATAAATATATAACAAAATAGAGCGATCATTGATGATGTAGTACACAATTACTAGATATCATTCAACAAGAAGATACAACCAATGCCACTAATAAAAATGTACCTTTTCTTATATACACATTTGAAAAAAATAAAAAAGATATAGAAAAATCCCATAACATAGAAATATAAACAAGCTAGGGTATTGTATCTTTAAGAATAATATTTCTTTAAGAGAAAACCTAGGGATTTGAAGTGCTAAAATATTTAGATCCTCTTCTAGATAGATTGGCATAGTGACATGTCTGAAAGGCATATTAAACGGATTCAATTATGTGAAAAGAAAGACATCTTAATTAAAAATTTCCAAGATGAACCAACCTTTTCTCTAAACGTGACCCCTTATAATATAATAATAAAAAAAAAGTGAGTTTTGGGTCAATCCTTTCATACTAAATTATTTGAATCTTGAAAAATATGGGTGTAAGGGGAGTAAACCCCCAACATTGTTTAATCTTAGTAAGAGCTAGAAAAAAATGAATCAGAACTTTATAAACTATTTTAAGAGTATAAGTTTAAAAGTTTTATGATGATTCCACCACTAATAGTTCCATAAACATGTAGAGGTTTGACCCATATCTTGTGGGGAATAAGATGAATAATAATGTGCTCAATTCCTTGAAGAAAGATACATGAAAGATAGCATGCTTGAATTTGTTTTAAGGATGACAAAGGGGTTAAATCTGTAAGAGAGATATTATTCTTAATATTGTAATTTTTCTAGAAAATATTTAATTCTATAACCCCAATAATTTATCTAGAGTAAACCTATAAATATTAATGATAAAAGTGAACCATAAATTGTCATCATTAAAATGAAAATGAAAACAAAAATCACCTCTCACCAAATTGAGAAAGAGTTTCATAATCCCAAAATATTTCCAAATTATTTTACATACTAAATGATCCCTATATTTTAAATAAAGTGGTGGTGATGAGAAGGGATTGCAAACCAATTCATTTCCAACTCTTCTTTCAATATGGGGAACCTTATTTACTCTAATATCTACAAAGTTCATCTTCTAGGATCTAGAACATATAAATAATGAGCTAAAGGAAAATCATATTCAATAAAGTGGAAAGGGGAAAATATATTAAAGATTCTACTCTTGATGAATGAGAAAGAAGACAAAACATAAAAAGATGGTTTGGAAGATCTAGAGAATATTTTAACTAAATCCAAGATCTTTGAGCATGGGAAGTATGAATGAACACTCAATAGAATCATAGGATTTCTCAAAATTAGGGTTCAAAAGGGAAATTCATCTAGAGGCCTTGGTCTATATTATCCAAAACATAACCACCTTTTATAAACCCCATTAACTTATGTAGATCCATAGAGTGCATGTGATAGATGTGAACAATGAGGGTTTTGGAAAGAATATTTAATAAAACATTCAACAATATAATGAGTTTATAACTCATGGTTAGGTCTAGATCCCTACATTTGGGAATGAACTTAATATTTCCATGTTTCATTAAAGAAATTTTGGAATGGTTGTGGATATATTCATTGAAAACATGGAGTAGGTTAAGTCATGTGAAGTTGCAAATGCCCTTGTAAATATTAGGAAAAACTATCCATATATGATTGATTATCATTAGCCATATACATTTTAACATCATGAATCTCTTCTAAAATGAGTTGTGTCATAGGCCATGATTGTTGTGTATCTAACCTGTAGGCCAAAAGTACCTCTAGGTGCTACTTAAGTACATAATAATATTCCTACAAATTATTAAATATTCTTGATAAAACAACCTATAATATTCATGAAAGGCATGAAATATCTTGAGGAGAGAAGAAAGGATCCTATCTAGAGTTATATCAACTTAATATGATTTAATTTGATAGTATTTAGTGGTAGTAAGTTTCAACAAACTTGATATTATGTTATAGATAGGAAACACAGTTTTATAAGTACATGTTGAAAAGAGAAATTTCAAACTCACAAGTGACAAGAGTGAATTACTTAGTAGCAATGAATTTGAACCATTTGTAGACATAGTTAACTTTTATCAAGAACTTTCAAAACAAGATGGTGGTGCAAGTAATCACATAATTTTACTATTCAATATTGATAATAATGTTCCATAGTTGGGAAATAAGGTGGATGGTCACCCAATGAGTCATGAGTAATGTGATCAAAAAATTGTTCAATAATGTTTATTGGTGCAAAAACCCAATCCACCTTAATGATGTTCTAAATATGGTCAAAGAGAATAATTTCAAGGTGTACTTTCATGTATTTTGTTTTGCGTTCAAGAAGATATGGACATGTATTGCTGAAATATCATAATATTATCAAGATATTTGAGTATTCTAAACTTACTAGCCTCTAGGTTGGTCCATGTATACCACATATTTGATGTTGCAAGCCACTACTAAAATTTTTCATTCATGAACCCCAATTTTTAAAAAATAATACCATGTCTCTCTTTCTCCAATATACCATCCCATTGGCAACATGTTAATTTTACACTCAAGAGAATCTACCATATTAAAATTAGTGTATATGAGGCATTTAGAAAAAAAAGGAAGTTTTTCATTAGCCAACACTATAGTACCAGTTTTCAAGACCATGATCAGGGGTATAAATATTGACAACCCTCACCAATGTTCTATCAATTTCAAAGGTTATCCATATGGCACAACATCTCTTTGCCTAAAGGCAATACTGGTCAAAGATTTAACCTAGGAGCAATTAGCATGCATACATTACCATGTTTGTTCTCATGTGAAGTCATGCATTCAAAAGCTTCATTGCAAATGCTCATAAAGGTGATTTGAAGAAAAAATCATGTAACTTTGATTTCTTATAAATAAAAGATGTCTAGTAGGCCAAATTGTTGACACATAGTCCATATAAAAAACTTACAAAAAGCATCTATAAGACAATTAAAGTTCCAAGAGATAATATTTATGTAGAGGGATTCTCCATACATAGTCTACCAAAATCTTAAATTGATTACCTAAAACAAAAGAAATTGATTTAGAAAAATATAACCTTCACTATTAAAAAAAATCAATATGAAATGCAACATTTATTTTAAAGACATAACATTTTAACCATTAAAAACATACAATTGAGAGCAAAATTAATATGCAAACACCATACATAATCATAAAAAATATTGTGAAAAGAAATAAAACAATTCATA
>VDFB02181756.1:0-25322 GCA_007258455.2 Sequoia sempervirens
TAATATCTATTATATCATAATGTTATTTATTATAATATTGTTTTGGACAATTATAATTAGGTAATATCAAATGGTTAAATATTTTTAATTATGCTTCTTTATTATCTAAATGTCACAATGTCGGGGACATGACATGTTATATCATTGCGTAGGTCTCGGAAAACCCAGAAATATTCTCCAAACATGCGCCGAAAAACTTCGCATGCAAACCCTTGAAATAGCCTCCAAAGTCCGGACTTGCTAAAAATAGCAAGTGGTCAAATCTAGCTCAAAAGTCGCAGGCAGATAACTTAAAGCGTTCTAAGCACGGTGTAACAGTCAAAATTCCATTAGCCAACTCAATTTGACCTCAAACTGACATGAAGAGTGCAAATCCTAATTCTACAGACTTGGCCAAAACCTCAATTTAGCTCCAAAGATGGGCACATCCTCGAAAAGACAGACGGAACAAAAGAGAGATGACAGCAAAATGAAACAAAAACCAAGCCAAAAGACCCAAACAAAGCAAAAGTCAAGGGGTCCCCATCTTGAATGGGGCATTGTGTGGAAAGGTCACAACAATAACCAACATATTAGTTTCTGTAATGTCCCCATTTTAGCACTCTGCTCTTCATTTGGATTTAGCCTATTTCCGGAAATCCATAGGCTAAGCTGAAGCAAAAAATTAGGGTTTCCTCTTTCAAATGCTTTTTCGAGGGTTTCCGCTTTCAGATACTACTCAGTTGGCATTCGGAAGATGTTGTGCAGACTTACTATTTATAGCAGTTTGCTATTTTTAGCAAGTCTATCTTTTAGCAGTATTTGTTCAGCAGCAGTTCAATCCTTTGCAATCCAATTGTTCAGTTTGGCTTTTTGTTGGTTTTGAAGCATACTTACTATTTTTGGCATTGACTATTTTTAGTAAGTCTAATTTTGGCAGTGGCATCATTTGCAGCATCAACTCAGGTCATCATTCTATTTCTGGCAGAATCAGTTTGGGTGTTGGTTTTGGCTTTGGCTTCTATCTCTCCTTTGGACTGAGTTTCAACACTTGGTCAATTTTGTTTTTTGAGTTTGTACTCCATGCCTAATCATTGAACTTCAAGTTATTTTTAAAATGGGATCATGAAGGGGGGGACGCCTCAATTAAGTTCATTAATGTTTTATTAATGTTTAAATATCTCCTCAAATGTGGGACGACTTGGGAAAGGAATACTAAGAGTTTTAATATTTTAAAAATGCTTTTGAGGTGGATGTCCCTTGGAGAAATTGAAGAGTTTCTTGATTGGAGTTACAGGTTGCTTCATTTGCCCAATTGAAGCTTATATATTGAGGCTTTGAGAATAGTTCATCTTTGGAAAATTGTATCGAAATGCTACTAAATTGATTTCAGAACCTGGTTAAGGGGAAGCTTAGTTTTTCTACACCATTCTTCGGGCCTAAAACTATGGCACCCTAGATGGTAAATTGCGAGTGTGCTTCACTTAGAAGTGCATACAAAGCTTCATCGTGGTGAATTTTGGTGATATTTTTCCAGTTTATTACTTGCTGGTTTTTCAATGGCTGAAGTAGAATTTCAATTACAACTCTTTGAGAGAATTTTATATCATTATGGGTATTTTCTCTAATGTTTTCTATGTTCAAAGCACCCCTATTGGTAGAGTTTCAGATTTTATCTTGCAGCCATTATTTTTCTATGGAGATCGCCCACTTCTAGGGCCATACTTTCTTCATAAGTTGGTATTTGGGATCCGTGCTTCATTATATTGGAGTTTGGACAAGTTTTCTCTCTTGATAGGTATTTGCCTTGCTCCTAGTGATCAAATGCTTTCAATTTTGTGTGAGTTGGAGGAAATTCGAAGTAGATATGAGCATTTTGCTGGTCTGTATTTTTGTGAGTTGGAATTTTATATCAGACTTAATGCTTTCCAAAATTATGCATTATTTTATGGGAATCTATGCTGCTAATTCATGAGCAGTTCATTCGAAGAAGACAAGAGTTTTTGGGGCAAAGATATAAACAAATTATTGATGGCCAATTGCTGGTAAGAAATCTCAGTTTGCTGGTTCTATATCAGATTCATCAATATATCAGATTTTTGGCTTGTTCTTCAGTAGTTGAGAAGTTTTGGAGTTTAGAGATTATCTTTCTTTATTTGGCTTTAGTAATATTGTAATTGCACTCGTAATTTGCAGTTATTTGTCATTGTAAGAATGTAAACAATAGTACTGTTCCAGTCATTTAATTTGTTGCGTATTCTCGTGTATAATTTCACATCATTGTAACCCCTGGATGGTTTACCGCCAGTGTGGAGAAAAAATGTTTAATCTTTCTTTGCACCCACTATTAAGTGGTGAATCCCCACTCTTGAGTGGATGCCCGCCGCAGCGGATGAATTAGTTTGTTTTGTAATCTCTTTCCCCCCATTGATTTAGTGGAAGTGCGGAATTCTTTCATGGTTGGTTCACCACCTAAGTTCATTTCAGTTTGTAATAAGTACTCCGCCATATGTTAGCACCTTGCCTTTGAAAGGATCTTGTGTGCACATTCTTGGCGTTGAGTTTATCATTTACTTTCAGTTGTATTTTGTTTCAGTTATTGAATTATTTTGATCCTAGGGATCCTCTGACCATATGCTCGCCCCTCCTCCTTCAGTGGTCTTAGGGCGCATTCTTGGTTAGAGTTACTATTCTGCATCGTTTCGGTTTTGGAGCTAACCTTAACAAGTGTGTGTTGCATTGTAATTGATATTAAAAAGTCAAAAAAAAATAAGGGGCATATTTCAGTTTGCATGCCAATTTTTGACAAAATGTCAATTGGCTGTAGGTGTTGATTTGCCCTTAAATAAGTCATCTATTGCATTTGGAAAATACAAAAACATTTGCATTTCATGCTATACTCATAGTTTAATCTTTTAGCATTCAATTTCAAGGCATTTGCATCATCATATGTTCAAAATTTACACAAGCAAGCACACTGAAAATTCATAACAGGAAACTACCTCTTCGCATACCATGTGTTTGACAATATTCCTTGAGCCAAAATTCAGTTACTTTAAGTCAGTTTGAACAAGCGATATTACATTGATCCTCCATGGTAAATTGTTGAAAGCTCACTTGGTCAACATATGATAATTTAGTATATGCTATGCATGTTTTTCACTCATATGCCTATCTACCACCTTAGAGGTATACAAGAGGTGAGCTAGGACAAAGAATGCATTGGATGTTGTGAACAACAAGGAAACTTGATAGGTTTGTGAACTTTTTTATCTTCTATATTAGTAATAACCTGTACATACCTTTTGTTTCCGTTTGATTACATGATTTAGTTGTGCCACTCTAGAGATACATATCTAGATGGATTTTCCATTATTGGTATTTGCATATAGTAGTATTCCAACAAGTAATCTCTTTGCTTGTATTGTATGGCTTGTTCTTAATTGGAGCCACTTTGTCAACTAGAGGAAGCTTGGAGCATTGTCTTGGACGAAAGCATTGGAGCATTTGGAGAGGACCTCGTGTGGAACATAAAGGACCTACACCTTGCTCTCATAAATAAAAATACCATGCCATATATTTTTCAAGGACATTTATCCATGTTTTTCCCCTTCTTAGAAGATACTTGTTGATGTGATTTTTGTGACCGCACCAATCAGCAGAACAAAGTAATCCAAAGGCTACTCCATTCTCTCTTGATCAAAGAATTCCGTGCGCTAAGATTGCAAGAGAGATCGCACGTTCAACTCCAAGGTTCTGAAATGCTTTGGAATACCCTCAGTAGGTTCATTGTGATTTGTTGTTTTTACGAGGGGACTTACACAATTGTTCAAAAGGTTCGCAATTGACAGCAAGCTAATGATTAGAAGGGAACTTTGTGCGAATGATTTGGCGTTGAGGTATGAATTTTCCTAAAACTAATCAAGAATGTACGGAATGTAAATGAGTATAGGGATAAGAAGGTTCTACTCTAAGATGGGATGTGGGATTAATCTCAACGGACTTCGACCAAACTCTGCTCCACCTCGCGTGGGACAGCTTATACAAAGTTGGTGCAATCTTCAAAGGAGTGGCAAGAGGTTTTCAAGTTGCAATTTGGCATCAAGACACCATCAAGACGATGCATATCAAGAAATAAATCACAACCGAAGTTAAGCTTATAAAATTTTCCAGTTGACCACACAAGGAAAACTTGCCGTCAGCAAGCTGCTAGTGGTATGGATTAAAATGAAGTTGCCTTGATTAACACCACAAGTCCACAGCGAACATCTACTTGCATGAAATGAAAATTACGCTACTTTAAACTACTTGAAGTTGAAGGGCAAAGAAACCTCACTAACTGCTCATAACAAAAGACAAATTCACCATCAATGAAACTCTTTTATTATGATAGTCTTCGTAACAATTCCTTACAAAATTCTCAAAGGGAGAACTTTCCTCCTTCTTCAAACTATGCTATGCTAAGCTACACAACTATACTATCAATCTCTCTGTTCTAGTCTCTAGTCTAATCCAATTTCTACTTCTAATGAGATACAAATGAGGGGGGATGCCCCTTTTATAGATAGCCCAGTCCAATGGACGGCTCGGATTACAATCAAATGAATGGCTTAGATTAAGCCACCTCAGCCCTAACCCTAAAAACTGCAAGAATAGGGAGTGGTACAATAAATGAATCAAAGATTCCCACTCACTCCCAAAATAGTAAAGGCAATTAATGCTCACAATCAATCTTCCAGAAGGTCATCATCCAGAAGTGCGTTTCCATTCTCCTTCTCCTTGGCTGCAAAATCAATGAACCTGGCAAGCACAGCCTCAACCTCCTGAACCGAGATCGGTGGAATATGATCAAGCTGAAATTCCAACACCGTGACTAACTGTCCATGACGTGTGCAAGATTTTCTCCAAGCGGCCAAGGCATCCTGGGTACTCTGGATCAGGCTGGAGAAAGTCGAAATGTTTTCAAAGTCATCTTGCACAAAAGTTTTCACCTCTGAAAAGAAAGGTGTCAGCCTACCCCTCAAATTATCAGTAGTCACCTCATCAAAATTCAGCTGTCTAGCAAAGATTGCCTCCAAGGTGTTCAGGACTCCATCAACAATATTTATCATGGCCTTCCTGACTCTGGCTGAATCCGCCTGTGCTGCATCAAAGAACCCACGTCCCATGACTACAGAAGAATACCAGCTAGTAAAATCGTACCTAGCACCCTCCTAAATAATTCCTCCATCAATCAGCATCTGCAAAGGAGTATGCATCAAGGCCTCCAGACGCTGAATAACCTTGCTCTGATAGACATGAGCATCGCCCCAGGCCTGATCAACTGCCTCCATCCGTGCCATAATGCTGGAAGCTTGCTGATAAGCACGAGCAAAATCTTCCATGAACTTTTTTGTCTCAGCACAAACACCTGCAACCCATTTGTCTGCCTCCTGTGCCATCTTCCTCAAATCCTCCAAGCCACTAATTGATTCTCTAGATAACTCGGCCGGAAGCTCAAGTGCTAGAATCTCCTTCCCACAAGGACGAGACAAATGCTGCATATAACCTATCAACGTCTTATGCTCCTTCTTCAATTTCTTGTACTTTCCTTCAGTCCTGAGCAATCTGTCCTTAAGCGCCTGATAGGAGTTATCACACTCAATAATCTGTGCACCTGTGGGGCGACCTAACTCCATGGTTGTGATCACATAATTTTCTAGCACTACTTCATCTCGATCACAATCAACTCTTGGCACAGCTACATGAAGGGTGCGAGAGCCATCCTCATCTGTTGAGATCTTCAAAAATTTCCTAGCTCTCTTCTTAGTCGGAGGTGTGCTGATCCTACTCAAAAACTCCTCCATCTCTACAGCTGGATCAGCCTCTTCACTAGGGCTCCTTCTCATTCTATCTCTGAGCCAATCAGGTACTACCTGCTGAATAACAAACGACTGCTCCTCTCTAGCTACCTCCTCACGGACTTGTTCTACTTCAATTTCATTTTGGCAAGGCTCATTGGCCTCTAATGGCTGAGTATCTCCTGAAAACGCATCATCCTCTAGTGCCGCCTCAAGCTCATGCTGGAAGTGTATATCAGTAGCAGTTTCCTCATCTTCCTCCTGCTGATCATCTCTAGTGGGTGCGTTGACACTCTGGCCAGCTGACTCTCTTCGTGGTGGCTGATTTTCCTCATGTAATTCCTGCCCCTGATTCAATGCATTTCTCTGATCAGCAAATAGAGAAACCTCTTGGATGCTTGGAGTCTCCAATGGCGCAGGTGACTCAACCACAACTCTTGGAGGCTCCGGCTGAACTGGCTCCTTCCTTTGAGATTCTGGGCCTCGAGTAATCTGTTTCTTCCTGCTGGCAGTTGGCGTCCTATGATCTCCCATCAAGTTGTAAGTCAAAGGAATTGACCTACTCTTCAATCTGTTCACATGCCTTTCGACCCATGCTCTGGTGAAAGTCAGGACCGGAATACAAAGTGTGTCTAAATCAGCAATCTCTGGCTCTGACCAATCTGGGAGTGGAAGTGGTGTGTCTCTCACTGCCTCATAATCTGGATGGAGAACGTTCATGTCCTCATCCACCTGGTCTGGCACTGGAATAATTTCACACTTCCTAATCATGCTTTTTGGTAGCCTTGAGAACATTCTTTTCCTGACTTCAGCCTCATCTGATGTATTAGCCCAGCAATCCTCAATATTTTCCTTATGAATAAACTCCTCTGACAGTATCCATCTAATATTCTTGTGAGGATCAAAATACTACCTGCTGGTGTGATAGGAAAGATGGAAGAATTGAAGCTCAGTTTCAGCTTCCCTGGTTGCCTGAACAGGAGTGAGGTTGGCGAACAATCTACCATCAGGTGAAACAATGGACCTGTGATCCGAGTCGTAGCAGTTAGCACACTCCATCATTAGCTCTGGACACTGAATTGCTAGCGGAAAACCAACAGCTGCATATAATCCACTTCGAACAATATTGTGCGAAGTGATTGAAGGACGATGACTGCCAACTCCCATCACTCAACTTTTAAAGGCCTCCATGTTGAAAGAACCCAAATTTGTGTCAGCCAGCTTGCCCAACTTCGAAGTGAATTTCGACTCCGGCAGGAAAGACTTGCTCAGCTTCTTGATAACAGCTTGGCTAGATGCAACATTATTGTCTCTGCCAGTTGCTCTTACTTTAGCCATCCTACAAAATAACAAATAGCCATCAGCAATTTAAAATAAAACAACATGAAATAGCATTGGGGCTGCCAGTCGACTTCTAAAATTGAGAAGCTGCAACATCATATTTCATCTGCAAACCTCAACTTCTCCTCTAGCAATCTCAACTTTCAACACTTAGAAAGTTTTCGAGCAAGCTTCAGCAACTTCACTACTTAGCAAAATCATCCAACTTCACTTCAGCACTTAGACTCTTTCAAATTCGCACTTCTTCAAAGTTTCAAACTCAACAATCCTTCTTAATGCTTGTACTGCAATCTCAACTTCAGAGCTAGAATCGAACTCGCCAGCTTGATGGAGAAAAATGAATAAACTCTCAACTCATATAGCCAAGTCAAATTCTAGAAGGAGCTATCTTTAGCCAGTCCATTAAGTCTCCACTACTTCACAGCAGGAATTCGAATTTCCCTCCTTCTGGCAATTTCAACACTTGTCATTTGGCGTCTGGAATCTTGACCTTCTAGAATTTCAAAGGATTTACCTTGACTGGCATACTTAGCATTTTTAATTCATTTTTATAACTTCAACTACATCTTGTTAAGAAATTTACTTCACCAGCTGAAGCTCTGACACTCACTTTTATTCATCTCCGACTCTGAAAGATTAGTCTCACGAAGGATTCGATTAAAATCCCCTAGGTAATCAACTTCAAATTCATCATCTGAGCAATTTTATCTTCGAAAGCACATTTTATTCATTTTGCCTTAGAAAATTTTTAAATTTTCCTTCGGAAAATTCATTATTCAAGTGCTGATTAAAATCTTTATCTTGAAGTTTGGAGATGAGAATTGCAAGGGAAGAAATCCGCCAAGGAGCCAGAAGGGACAAATGCAACAAGAAGAACAAAAGGCAAGAAGGGCGATGCGAAGGTGTCTGCAACGCCACGATGGGGAGATGAACCATTTTCTGCCGGCGAGGAGGACACTTCCAATGCCCATATCCCGCAATGGGCTTTTTTGAGCGGATAGTGGGTGGACAAAGGCCATCCGGATCTTTCACAATAAAATTAAACACCCAAACCAGGAAGAGTGGTGGCCCGGAAAAGACACCATACCTCTGAAACGCTGAGGGACAAGGACAACCCCAGGTCGAGGGTGCATTCCATTTGAAGACAAGGGTGGCACGGAAGTAGAGAGGTAGCGCCTATGCCCCCGACTAAGCCTCCTTCGTAGGAGAATCGCAAAATAAGAAACGGCGGAAAGGGACAAGGAAAAAAAGGTGTCTGGAAAAAGAAACTCGCGGTGGATTTGGAACATCAGGCAAAAGAAATAACCCTGGAGGTCGATGTCTCCGAGGAGATTAAGGAGGATTTTGGTATCCTTCGGGACTACGCATTCATATGCTGGTTTATAGGCATCTCTCCAGATCGAGCCAAGGTTAAACAATGGATAAAAGAACAATGGGAAACAGAGGTTTTGATTAGGTTCTTGCCAAAGGGATTTTTTCTGGCGGTTTTTGCAGATGACAATTCAAAGCAAAGAGTGACAGAAGGGGACCTATGGAAAATGGATGGAAATCCCCTATACATGCAGCCGTGGAATCCCAATTTTGACCCAATCAAGATGAGGCCCTACGAAAAACCAATATGGATAAGGCTCTATAATCTTCCAGTAGAGTATTGGGCCGGAGACTGCTTGGAGAAAATAGGCCATTCGCTGGGCACCTTAATTGAGATCGACATGAATATCCTAGAAGGAGATCTATATAAATATGCCAGACTCAGGATTGCGGCGGTTAATGCTATACCTGGCTGCATTAATCTGGTGGTTAATGGGGAAAGCTGGAAGCAAGAAATTGAAATTGAGCAGCCAAAACATTTCTGTTGCGAATGTGGCTCCAGAACTCATGGGTCAAATCTTTGTAAGATCGGTGGCTCCATTACCCGGGCGACCAATCCCCCTCGCATGTTGGCCCCCACCCAAGAAAGACAATCAGAGCGGCCTCCTCATGGGGAAGGTCAGATCTCACAGAGCGACGAGTTGACGGGGGATCTCTGACCTGTTACTACCTCTCCAAAGAAGAATGGTGAGAAAACTAAAGGGCCGCAGCCTGCCAAACAAAGGGAGGAAAAAGGGTCCATGGAAAACACCAAAATGGAAAGAGCAGCAAACGAAAACACGGATTCAGACTCAAATGCGGAGTTGGAGGATGAATTGGATATTATTGATGACAGGTGTATATCTCAATCTACCTTAAACAATTTGGGCATGGGCAAAGCCACCTCAACCGCCAACACTAGGGGTAGGAAATCCTTCAAACAATTGAGAGAGGAGGAAGCGGCAGTCAAGAATTTTACCAACATCACCAAGTTTCTAAGCGCCAAGGGAAGTAAGGCTACAAGTACCAAAGGAGGAAAGGCCTCCCTTGGGAAACAATGAAGATCACCACGTGGAACGTCAGGGGCCTGAGGGCCCCTGACAAATGATGCCTAGTCAGGCGTCATCTGCAAACGAGTAATAGTAGCATCATTTTATTACAAGAGACAAAATTGTCAGGAGATGAAAAAGAAAAGTTCCTCCGTTATTGCCGCTTTTGGGAAGGATTCTTTATAGACTCTGACGGCTCCGCGGGTGGCATCGGTCTTTTATGGAAAGCCGCTAAGGTATCGGTAGAAATTATTTCCTCTTCTATGAATTGGTTGGTGGCAAAGGTATACGACCTAACCCTCAATGGTAGTTTCACAATTATCAATGTATATGGCCCGATTAGGTCTGCTGACAAGGCTCTTCTCTGGGAAAAAGTACTGGGTTTCATTAACCCCCTTCCCAAAGAAGATCTAATTATAGGCGGGGACTTCAATGCCATTCTCGAAATGGCGGAGAAAAGTGGCGGCTGCAGAAGTATTTCCCAAGCCACCCTAGATTTCAGGGCCTTTGTCGCTGACTGTGGGCTAATGGACTACCCCAAGGTGAATGGCCTCTACACTTGGACCAATAGGCGGAAAGACTTCACTGCCATCTCTGAACAATTGGATCGGTTCCTGATTCCACACAGGTGGGAAAACCTCGGCTGGAGGACTTCGGCTTGTATCTTACCCATTTCTATCTCTGACCACTTCTCGGTCGAACTCTCAATAACAAGGGGCACGAAAGCAAAAAAAACAAGCTTTAAATTCCAAAATATGTGGTGGAGGGATCCCACTCTTTGGAATAAACCGAAGCGGTAAAACAAAAAATGAAAGAGTGGAATAAGGCGCACTTCCATAATATTTTCCATGAAAAAGCAAGAGTGGAAGTGGACCTGGAAGCTCTCAATCAAAAAGTGGTACAAAAAGGTATGACCAATGAGGATTTTTCCTTGGAAAAAGAGCTTCAGGAAGAATTGGCAAAAATTTTAAAACGGGAAGAGATCTATTGGAAAGATAAGTCGAGGGAGGTCTGGTTGCAGGAAGGTGACTCCAATTCCAAATTTTTCACCCTTCGCCTTAAAGGGCTGCCAACAAAATCGTGGATTCAAACCAAAGCTGTCATCTTAGTCAAAGGGTGGGATTCGAGGTTGGCAAAGCCGTTAGCGGATTTCTTTGCCGCCTCTTCTTCATTAACCGATGCAAAGAGCAAAACCAGACCTCTGCTTATCCGTCATCCTGCATCGAAGAAGACAACAAGAGGCCGTATGCTACCGTCTTCAGAAGAGGTTCGACGGCGCTTCCACTTGCACCTGCATAAATCAATCGCCCCGATGGCCAGATTCAAAGCTGTTGGACATTTCTTGGAGCGAGTCTGCGAGCTTTGGTTAGAAGAGTTCTGTAAAACTGACCGCTTTGTCAAGGACCTGAATAATACCATGTTAGCCCTAATTCCCAAGAAGTCGGTCTGTACCTCCTTCGGCGATTATAGACCCATTTCGCTTTGCAATACCCTGCACAAAGTTGTGTCAAAAGTCCTGGCCAATCGTCAGAAACCTCTGTTGGACAAAATCATCTCGGTTGAACAAACCGGGTTTGTTCCTGGTAGGGAAATAATTGACAGTATCCTGGTCATATCGAAGACGGTCCACACATTAAAAATGTGTAAGCAGGTGGGATTTATCATAAAATTGGACGTGTGCAAGGCCTACGACAAAGTTCACTGGCCTTACCTCATGGAAGTAATGCGTCAGCTCAGTTTCTGCAATCATTGGTGCACCCTGATCACTCAGTGTATATCTTCAGTTCGATACTCAATAGCTGTCAACAAAGTGCTTCATGGATTTTTTCAAGCCACAAATGGTTTAAGGCAAGGAGACCCGATCTCCCCATTCCTCTTTGTGATTATGGCCGAATCCCTCAGTATTGCAATAAAGGAGCAAAAACAGCGCAATATGTGGCTTGGGATTAAGGTGGCTCCAAACACAGAACCAATTACACACACTCAGTTCGCAGATGACACAATGCTATTCGGGGAAGCAAGCATTGAGGAAGCAAAATGCATAAACTCTCTTCTCACGAAATACGAACAACAATCAGGCCAAACAATGAATAAAGAGAAATCATCCATTTTCTTCTTTAACACGAGGCCTCACCTTCAAGCTACTATAACTGCAATACTCGGCATTCACAAAGGTACATTACCTTCTAAGTTTCTTGGAATTCAATTTTTTGAAGGTTTGGGTAAAGCAAAACACTGGTAGGAAATTGTGGAAAGGAGCAGAAACAAGGCCATGGCCTAGAAGAACAATTGGTTTTCTCTGGCTGACAGGATCACAATGGCAAAAGCTGTGCTTTCGGCCATTCCCATATACGCGATGTCTTGTCGTGAAGTCCCGGAGAAAATAGAATCTGATCTTGAAGGTATTCTGAAGAAGTTCCCTTGGGAAGGTTCCAAGTCGAACAAGAAAATCCAGTTAATTAGCTTGGATTCAGTCTGCAAGTCCAAAGAGGATGGAGGCTTAGGGATGCATAAGATTCGGCTGCAAAACATTGCTCTAGGTGCAAAACTAATCTGGAGTATGTACAGAAGCCTGCACAAAACCTAGTGCCAAATCGTGCAGAATAAGTATTTGGACTGCCCCGACTCAACTAGAATTTTAACGGTCGCAAACCCGGCAGGTGGCTCAGAATTGTGGCATTATATGACGAATTGCAGACCCCTCATCATTAGCCACCTTTCATGGAGAATAGGCAATGGAAGGAAAGCACTATTTTGGTTGGACTCATGGAATGGTCACAAGAGCCTGGTCGAGCTCTTTGACTTAGAGCAATACATAGACACGTTACACTGGGCTTTTGGTTCAAAGATGGCGGAATACACAAGGCAAGAGGTTAGTGCTCTGGAAGGGAGCTATAGTTGGATGGACTTTTCTGGCTTACCTCTCCCTCATGACCTGGCAGAGCAAGTTCATAAGGAGGTTTATAGACGCCCGGTAAGGCTTTTTGATAGAGAAGACATCATAATATGGTGCGGTGCATCATCAGGGGAATATTCAACTAAGCTCGGATACAGTCTACAAACACATGAAATTGGTGACAAGTCCTGGATGGCGCGCCTCTGCTGGAAAATGGAAATCCTTCCTAAGGTCGGGGCCTTTTTATGGACTGCAATCCATAAACGATGTCTAACTGCCGAGAGACTCAAACACATAGGAATTCTCGGTCCTACTAGGTGCGTCCTTTGTAAGCAGGCGGAAGAAAACATTGATCATTTATTGCTCACCTACCCTGTGGCCGCTTGTTGTTGGGACTGGTTACAACAAAGCTTAAGGTTCTCCAGCCCAGCCTCGCAAGCCTTCAAGGAATTTTAAATAGTTGGCCAATAGTGAACCGTAATGGTTTTGGCGGAATCGGGTCTTTGTGGTAATGCCCCGCCGTGTGAACCCCAAAGGACAACAAACACCGTACAATTTTTTTTTTTTTGAAAGTGAAACATTGCGGAACATTGCATATGATGAATGTGTGCACACATTACACGAAAAGCAATTATGCATTTACTAAATCTTTCACGTCCTCTGGGGTACACGAAACGGTCATTACAAATCATAAACTTTTATCAAATGGAAGAGACTAAACAACCAAGAACACATAGTGATGACACACTACTATTAATGATCACAAGCATGGAAAACGATACATCATTTCATTGCAATTCAAATCACAGTTCCATAATACAACTGCAGAGCATATTTCCACAGATACAACATATCAAAGATACAATAGTTCATCACATAATTTTTCCCTAATATCAATGGGAGAAGTACATTGAGTACAAGAATGAGAAATTAATGAAAAATAAGGTACAAAGTGACCAATCTCATGCCCACATTTTACACACTAAACAACCAGGCAAAACTGTAGCATCTTTCCTAATTTTGCAATAATTTTTATTTTATTTTATTTTATTTTTTTTTGTTTACTTATAAGACAACAACAACACAATTCACTACTTATAGCTATATTCAATGATCACACAAGTTACAAGAAAGATAGAAGTGATTTACTAACTTTGGCAATAGAGTCTACTTACTTAGGTCAGCTTAACATACCTCTTACATTCTATTTTATCAACAAGTCCTTGCTCCCAATGCCTATACCTACAAGGTCTACATGACTTGGCACACACATAAGATCAAAGATAGTTAGCACATGATTACTAAGACAAGCTATATAAATCAATGGTAGTTTTTACGTTATCGAGAATAAACGACAAGTCTCAAACAAGACTCAGAAGAACAGTCCTAGGGGCCCGACCTAATGCCTCGGGGGCTCATCACTTGATGGCCTTGCCTACGTATATAATTCGCAGAGGCACCGTAGTTCGACAACTTGAGCTGCTCCAACTCATTGACTGACCAACCAAGGGTTCACTCATAAGACTTTCAAGGAGGAATCTACCCCAACACAAAAGTAACACAACACCACAAATACACGCTAAACTCAATCCTCTATTCATAAGCATTATGTGACTCATACAAAATTACATACTAGAGGAGTGGGTATGCAACCCTTTCTAGGGTCCATCACCCCAGACAGTTTCTTAGGTGGCTGCCACCCACTTAGGTGAAGCCGAAGACTGATGAACTAGGTAAGCATATTCTTGCAAAAATAAAATAAAAATAGCCTACTCAAATATTTATTCATACTTGCACAAGAAAGGTCTCAAGGCATAACAACATTCCCTTTTAGCTAGATAGCTCACGATAAAACATATACTTATATTTATTATAGCTATCCACCGTGAAAGAAAATAGTGATTTCACATCATTCTTGGTTAACAAACAAACAGTTAGTACAGGTAAATTTACAATAGATATCAAATCCTTATCACTAGTCAAATACTACTCAATAAACTAATACTTAAAACTTAACCATTCAACGATATCAATTTATAATATACAAATTGATTATTAATGTATGAAAACATTTCAAGGGTCATTCAAAATGAGAATTCAACAATATAATATCAACATTTGAATTATATGATAGAACCATTTACAATTATAATCAAGACAGTAATCTATTTTTCCTTATTATTATCAACATATCATTTAGTTGACAACTTGAACTATGTTATCCTTTACTATTTCTTAGCTCCTATTCACTAACATTCCCTTAAACATATCAAATCAATCATCTTTAGAACCCATGTGTAGCTAATAAATTGAACTAACATAATATATGCAATTAATAAAGTTGAATCTTAAAGCTATCTAAAACTATAGTCCATCAGTTATTGTTCCAACATTAAATATTGCAATGAATAAATATGAATTCATAGATAGTCTAATTGGTATAAGTATATCAAGTAATGGTAATGGATAATAAGCTAGGTTTATCACATCATAACCTAAACGCTGAATTTTCTAAACCAACAATAAATGAATATCCCACAGGTCTATTATAAAAACCAAGTAACCAATAATATACTGATTTTAATTTAATAAACCATACCTGCTAAGTCCACATAAGGAAGAATCTAAAATGATCTCTATTTTATCAAGATATTTCTTATTTGGGAAATTCTAAAATCCACAAGTGAAATCATTTAAGAATTCTCACTAAAACCAAAGATCCAAGAATTAAATTGATATGATCATAGAGAAGAAAAGAAGATCACTAATATATGTCTAAAGGTTAACGAATGTAGGAGAGTAAACGACCATTTTCATGTATAATACATAGATGCATATTTAATAATTAATCTCAAATTCATTAACAAAATAATAAAAATTAAGATTTATTTGTTATTATCAGTAACTATTATCATATACATAATTTTTCTTTTTTTATATTTAACTAACATTTAAAGAATTAAAAATTCATAACAATTGTCATATGCAAATAAAATATCATTTCCTTCATATATATTATTTTATACTTTATAAAAGAACTTTTAAAATAACAAGAAAAGCTTTTTCTTTTATCTTTCTATAAAATCCTACTGTTACCTGATATTCATCCTACATTTAATCTTGTTTTAAAATAAGATGTATCTCTTTATAAGGGAAATGAGGGGTATATTCCCCTTTCCTTAATTTAAGGAATGTATCTCTCTAAATACGAGACTAGACCTAAATCAAAGTCTTATAAAGGATAAAGTGACTTCTAAAAGGAAGAAAGAATTCCATCACCCATTCATGTAGCATCATTCGTTAAAAACATAGTTTCTTATTTTTTATTTTTTTTAATTATTTTTTTTCTTTTTCTTTTTAACAAGTCTCATCTTTAATCTATGAATTGTTTTCTCTATCCTTTCACTTGATTCTTGACATATTCCTTTTTAACATTCCATATTCTTAGAGTGACTTAAGATAAAGCATGTAATTTTTTATTTTTATTTTCTAAAACATGTCTTCAAAGGGATGCCCTAACCCTATAGAATTTATTTCTTAGTATTTTTTTTTTCTCCATTTCCTATTCTCTTTATGCTGGGAGCTACATAGAAAAAAACCTCATTACTATTCATTTTATTATATTTTCTTCCAGTGATGGTGGTTGTGGAGAGCCAGAAACAAGGTTTTACTTTTGTTTATAGTATGAAGATTTTTATGTTTAAAACGAATTGATGTTTTAAAATGTATATATTTTTCTTCTATGAAAGATTGGAGGGAGTTGCCTAAAAGAAATGTGATCTCTCTAGAATTGTTTTACACAGTGCCTCAAAGAAATTAGAATTTGCACAGTCTATATGATAAAATGCAGCAAGAAAATGTGGTTATTTGGAGTGAAATGAAAGTGCATGCTAGCAGGATTACTCTTTTTCATAACATTCATCTAATTGCAGCAGCCATAGATTTAAGACATTAACTTGATGATGTTATATGCTTAACTACATGGAGTGAAGGATGTTGTAATGTTAAAACCTAAATGTGCTCATTATTAGGATCTTGACAGTAATTTCATTTTAATAAACATAATCTAAAACCTTTGTAGAAACCTTATTTATAGGCTGTTAAAACCTAAATGTGCGTATTATTAGGATTTTGGCAGGAATTTCATTTTAATAAACATACTCTAAAACCTTCGGTAGAAACCTTATTTACAGGCTGCAACTCACGAAATTGGAGAAGTGAAAGGTCAATATGAGGGAGGAAGAGCTTGTCTTTTACCCCTTCCATGTATTCTGAGATTAGAATTTAACCTATTTCCATATGGTAATTACTTCATAAAAAAATTGATGGGCTTAATTACTATATTCTGAAAGGAAGAATTAAAAACTTATCTAAACAAAATGACATTCATACATGTTATCGCTTCAATATTAAATTGTTTCTTCTTCAAATATTCATTCTTACCTCAAGTCTCTGCACAATTTGTATCATGGAGGTTCAAAATTCCTCAAACTTTTAAATGTACTCTGCCTGCGCCAAATTGGGAGCTTGTAAACAAATATGGGTATCCGCCAAAGGATAAAAGAAGGGGTTTTTAGATGCTACAACTGCAACCGCCTAGCAGCCATGAATGCAAAAAATGGAACCATAGAGAAGGCGCATGAACTGCTTGAGAGAGTATCCCTTAGAAATGTGATCTCATGGAATGTAAAGATTGCGACGGAAACCCAAGATGGGTTTGTTGAATCCCCTTTAGAAACTTTCCTGAATTGCAATATGCACCTCCCAAGAAAAGCATGCAGCCTCTAAAATAGCTTTGAAAGACACATGAACTCCTTGACATAGTGAGGAGGCTAAGACAAGACACGGGGAACCTATAGTAAAAAGCCTTGAAGCCAGGTGTGGGATACATGCAAGGGTATGTGCCGATCTAAAAGAAAATTTAATATGTTTTATTTATTATATATCAATTTTATATATATATATATATATATTACTTGTCTTTTATTTAATTGATTATTAAATAAACAACTACATAGTAATAAATTTATCCTCTATAAATCTTTTGTTCAGTTCTAAGAATGAGGTTTGTGTAGGCAATATCGGTGAGAGAATAATTTTGAATGAAGAAGAACAATTGGTCACAAATAATGAATATATAAATGCACATATTTAACTAAATAAATCTAATAAATATTAAATTATTTCACAAAATTTATTAATGAGAACAAAATAGATACACTTGATGTTTTGGATTTACCTTATTATTTTAGTTAGAAACATATTTCACCAAATAATCGAAGCATAAGGATGATATAAAATTACTGCAAGTCAAAATGAAAGTACAAGAACATGGATTGCAATGGTTGATATGACAACACATGGAAAAAAAGGTACAACAAAAAGGGCAACAAGATCTCACAAATCACAAATAAAAAAGGGTTTCAAAGGGGCCAAAAGCAGAGGGGTGCTACACTTTGGCCCCATCCCTGGTAGCTTGGCACATATGGAAGGAAAGGAACAGGCACATTTTTAAGGAGAAGTTGTTAGATAGACCGCAACTCATCCTCAAAATCCAAGAAGCCTTGGTTGAGATGACAAATAACAGGGTTAGGGCTGGCTTGAAAGCAAAGTTTTCTAAATGGGATGAAGAGATTCTAAAGACCTGGAACGGCCTAAATATTAAAAACATCGTGCCAGCTGCCAAAACCAAAATAAATAGAAAAGAGATCTTCTGGTCAAAGCCCAGTCAGTTGAAGTGGAAACTAAACTTCGATGGGGCTGCAAAAGGGAACCCTAGAAGGGTGGGGGCTGGTTGCATAATTAGAAACTCTAAGGGTGATTGCGTGTGGACGGCTTCGAAAAGGATTGGGCAATGCACTAATAACAGCGCAGAGATGGAGGCTCTGCAGATTGTGCTTCAGCTCTGCCTTCTAAAAGGTATTGATTCAGTGGAAATAGAGGGTGACTCATTGCTTTGTATACAGGCCATCACTAGTGGCAAATTGCCAAATTGGAAAATAAAGGATTGGATTGATACAATTAGGGAATTGCTAGATAAGTTGGTGGATTACTCCATATCCCATGTCTACAGGGAAGTGAATAAAGCTACGGATTTGCTGGAAAACATGGGAGTGGTACAAGCAGAACAGGTGTTAACGTGCTCTTCTCTTGCACGGTGGTCGGGGCTGCATGAGGTACTATTAGAGGACAAAAGGATCTACCAACCTGATTTGTTCCCTGTTCAAAGACCCATGCGGCCTTGAATACGGGGTACCATGGTATCCTCATGGGGATTGGGTGGATATGGAGTGGATGTGGGTCAGCTTTGGCCCCCTGGGCATGGTCTCCTTTGGTTTAAAGGTTGCCCCTTGTTTCTTTAAAGGTGGGGTATTTTTTGAACTCAAGTCAGTGTGCAACAGTTTGGTGGATTCTTTGCCGTAATGGTCATTCAGTTTGGTATTTGCTGCCACTGCGACCCTGTTTCACTAGACGCACAATGTCGGTGTCTTTTCAATGCCGGGAGTCTTGAGGTGCTCAGGGCGATTGTGAGAACTGTTTCTACTGTCCTAAATTTGGACCAACACTGGTGTGATGGAAAAATATACAAGGTGATCATTGGTGCGTTAGTGGATATTTCAGAATCTAGGGAGAGTGTTGTTCGGCTTCGAGGCTTTGTGAACCAGGCCAATATCCTAGAAGCGGTGGCTAGCTCGACCATGGAGCTGGATTCGAAGGGTTGGGTGAGCTTTTTGAGTATGTTCTTTGACCCAACGGTGATTTTGGATGATGGGACAAAAGCTGAAGAACGAGCCGTAGGTGTGAATCTTCTGTCCAATGCTTGGGAGGTATTTAGGGCCAGGGTGAAGAATGCTGACATGGAGACTTTTTCCTGCTACATGGGTGATCACAACGCTTGGCTTAGCGAAGGCAGTCTACAACAGCCATCGTTTGGGGGGCTTCTTGGTTGTTAATACCACCGGGCTAATCACTTGGTGTCATGCCTCTAAACACTAGTGTTTTGGGCGACCGCCTTTATGTCCCTGGGTTTAGGTTTGGCACTGAATGTATTCGAGCTACCCCCTTGGTAGTACTCATCTATAAAAATAAAAATAAAATCTTTATCTTGAAAGCCTCGGCGAAGTGTAGAAGACTTTAAAATTCATTCCTTGTCGAAGATCTTCAATACCCAGAAGAAAATTCCCTTCAGAACATGTTGAATTCATGGGTCTACAAACGAAGGGGTACATTTAATTTTTGAATTTTTTAACCTTAGAAAAAACATTTTCTATCAAATTTATTTCAATTCTTCATCTTTGGGCGAATTTTCTTGCTCTGACTTGAAAACTTTTAATATCCTCGCGAAGCTAGCATCTTCTGACTCATCCATTGCCAATTTTATCCATGCCTGAGAAAATTTCATCATTCCTTCAAGCCTGGGCGTAATTTTCCTAGAGATGAAATTTTAAATATTAACACTTTGGAAAAATATTTTAAATCCTTTTATCAACTTGGGCGCATATAGGCATCAAGGAGGAATTTGATTTTTTGACTTAGAAAATTTCATGGCTTCCCATTCATCTTTCACCTGGCACATTTCCCTTAGGGTGAAGAATTTCCACAATACTTAGCACATTGAGAGGGAATAACTTCAACGCCTTCCAATTTTTTATTCACATTACCTTGGGCGCATTTCACATAGGCAGGAGGATTTACACTTTCAACGCCTTAGGCTCTTTTGACTCCTCTAGGCTTGGGCGCATTTAACATGTTTAAGAGGATTTCACCACGCCATGGTAACTCTTTTCATCAACTTCACCTTCACTTAACCACTTTTACCTCAATCTCATCCTAGACTTGGCACGTTCAAAGGAGGGAGAAGAAAGTCAACACTAAGAATATTCCTTTCCTACACAACGCCTTAGCAACTTCTCACTTAACATCTTTATTCTATCTTGGACTTGGCACATTCCACATAGGCAGGAGGATGGGCGCATTTCACATGTGGTGGAGGATCAACTTTTCAACGCCTTTGACCCTTTTTGGCTCCTCTAAGCTTAGGCGCATTTAGCATGTGCAAGGGGATTTAAAATTTGTCTTTTCCTAGTTGAAGTGAGGACGCATTTAGCCTATGCAGGGGGATGAACTCCAATACTTAGAATTTTCTTGACACCTTGACCTAGCATGGGCGCATTTGGAGAGGTGAGGCGGATTTGCTTCATGCCTTGGAAACTTTTTAGCAACTCACCCCCTTGACTTAGCATGGGCGCATTTAGGACCCCAAGGTGGATAACTTCAACACTTAGAATTTTTTATACCAACCTCCTTGAAATGGGCGCACTTCATATGTGGAGCAGGATAAACCTTATGCCTTAGAAATTTTCTTAACTTCTCCACCTTGCATGGGCGCATTTAGAGGGGTGAGGCGGATTTGCTTCATGCCTTGGAAACTTTTTAGCAACTCACCACCTTGACTTAGCATGGGCGCATTTAGGACCCCAAGGTGGATAACTTCAACACTTAGAATTTTTTATACCAACCTCCTTGAAGTGGGTGCATTTCCCTTAGGGTGAAGAATTTCCACAATACTTAGCACATTGAGAGCGAATAACTTCAACGCCTTCCAATTTTTTATTCACATTACCTTGGGCACATTTGAGGCATGGAGGTGGATATTCTCAGACATAGAAAAAATTTCCATCTGCCAGCCAGCTTATCCATGCCCTGCTATATATAGTAAGTCCTTCGATTTTCACATCTTTCAAGCTCAGACTGATTTGAAATTTTAAACACTAGATCTTCATAACCCTATTAACCTGTTCACACTGCCATCTCGAGCTGACCTGCTAAAAATAGTATGTTTCTGAAGGTGGTTTACTATTTATAGCAACTACCTGTTTCTGAGACCTCCACAACTATGTTTGTCTTGAAATATGAATGGCGTGACCCTCATTGGATGACTTGCCCGTTCACACTGCCACTTGCTGCTGGTTTACTATTTTTAGCCAGTTTCTGGAATGCCTTACAATAAATAGTAAGTGCTCTGTTTGCCTTCAAATTTTACCAGTAGACTCCTTGAAAGATATTGATCACAATGGGATACACCGGTTTTCGAAAATTCTGGCATTTTACCCCTCATGCGTCCCGAAGCTGGAAACCCTAATTTGACTTACATGTATATCAAACGACCTCCGTTTGACTTCGTTTTTGTTGCACTTCGCCCTGTTTGTGATTCTGATGTGTTGGGCAGCTGTCGGAATGGACCTGCTAAAAATAGTAAGTCTCTGAAAAATTATCATCTCCGCTTGCATGTCACATCACCGCGTAGCTCTTGAAAAACCCACAAAGAAAATCCAGACATGCATTGAAAACCCTGACATGCAAACCCTAAAAATAGCCTCTGAAGGCGGCTTCTGAAAAAGTCCTGATCCTGGTTTGCATGTTATATCGCTGCGAAGCCCTCGGAAAACCCACAAGGAATGTTCAGACATGCAAAGAAAATCTCAACATGCAAACCCTAAAAATAGCCTCTGAAGGCTGAATTCTGAAAGTCATCGTCTCATTTTGCATGTGTTATATCATCGCTAGGTTTCAAAACCCGTAAATATTCTCCATACATGCATTGAAGAACTTTGAATATATATACACTAAAATCTGCCCGGAGTATATTGGAACTGCTAAATGCCATCTCATACTACCCAAACTTGCGTGACGAAAGCAAAATTGACATGTTCTAGATGCGTTGTAATGATCAAAATTTCAAAAGTGGCCGAGAACGCCTCTGAATTCGTAATAATTTACTAAAAATAGTAAGGTTGCCAGAATCTGATGAAACTTTGTTGAGAACCTGCTAGAAGCATACTGACTGCAACGTGAAGCTCAGATTCCAACTTATTCACCCCATTTGACTTCGAACTGGCCAAAAGACTCAAAACCCTAATCCCCAAACTTGGCCAAAATTTCACGTTTAGGCTCACAGATGGGCACATCCCCGGAAAGCAGACAGCAGAAAGAGACAGAAAGAGAGAGACACACACAAAACCAAAGCCAAAAGACCAGAATGGAGCAAAAATTAGTCCCATTTGAATGGGGCAATGTGTGAAAAGGTCAGCCAACCATATTAAAACAACGTAAGTACTCGGCAAGCCCGAAAAACTCGGCTCGGCAAAAACTCGGCAAAAAACTCGGGAAATTAAAATATTGCTTAAACTTCACTAAAAACGCATTTTTTTTGCAAAATTCAAAGATAAGATGCATCCAATGAGTCAATAAATGAGTACATATAAGAAACAAGCAGTATTTGATTGATATGAAAGAAAATTGGATACAAAATGGCATCCTCATGTGGAATGCTGAGTGCTCAATGTGCTGATATGATAATAGTCTGAAACAAAATGAAAATAGCAAATTGTTTTTGTAAAACTGAAAGTAAATACTACATAAACATTAATATATTTCAGTTTTTACAATTTCACATGAATCACATCTTCCTCTTCCCATGTCTAGATCTCAGTAAGGGACCGGAAGAGGGTCTAATCATAGGAGTCTGCTCCTGCTGTGCCTGTGGCTCCTCAACCTCCATCCTAGATGTAGATCCTCCTGCAGCTGCTGGTGGTGGCACTGGCAATGACTCCTCCTCAGGGTCATCCTCAAGGTCGTCCAATGAGAATGCAAATCCACCCTCCTCCATTGCCTGTCGCTCTAAATCATAAATCTCATCCTCAGTAAACAATGGAGGCTGCTCCCCTCGCCCTGTCCAATCACTGTATGGATCTATCTCATCCAAATCAATTGGATCATCATATGATATTTCTTCTACCTTTCTTCTGCGCAATCGAAGATTATATTGCACATAAACAAGGTCATTGAGGCGTTTTTGGGCGAGTTTGTTCCTCTTTTTTGTGTGGATAGCCTCAAACAAACTCCAATTGCGCTCACAATTGGAAGAACTACAAGGCTGGCTCAAGACACGGAGGGCAAATTTTTGAAGATTTGGGGTTTTTCCACCCCAATGTGTCCACCAAACATCTACAAAAAAAACAAAAAAAGAGTTAGAAAATTGTAACTTGTAACTTGTAACTTGTAATTATCAATTTTTCATTTTTGTAACTTGTAAATTTCAAATTTTATACCTGGTGGCAGCCTAGATACTGCTCTCTTTGCCAGGTTTGAAGAGAAGAGTGCACCCCTTTTCTCTCTATAACTCTGCAGTTCATTAACAATGCAATCTGCCTCATCAGGTGTGGATGTCATCCGCTGTATGCAAGTAGTGAGGCCCTCCATAACCTCTCCAGTAGGATCTGAATAGGTGCCTGAGTGGATGAAACGGAGGTTCAAGAAGTACCCTGCTGCATGGATAGGTTGGTGGAGTTGATTGTTCCACCTCCTATCGATAATCTCCCATATGGGATCAAATTTGAGGCTATCCCCCTTATAATAACTTTTAATAGCCTCCTTGGCCCTATCCATGGCCTCATAAAGATACGCCATTGGGGTTTGATCCCCATCCACCAAGCGAAGCACTCTAACCAAGGGCTCTGACACCTACAATAAAAATTTAAAAATGCAAAAAAGGATTAGAGTTACAATTTAGTAATTTACAAATTTACAATGAAAGACATTAACTTCAAGAAATATATTTAATTTGAATTTAGATTCAAACTCAAAGTTTTGAAGTTACCTTCACAATCTCTGTTGCTCTTTGTGCAAAGAGGGGCTCGAAGACAATGTTTTGAACTCTTTCTCCTTCTGGCTTCTTTGAATAAGGTGAGTCTACCCATGCTTGACTCACAAACATTTGTTTCAAAGCTGTCAAAGCACCAAGAATGCTTTGCAACGTTAAGAAAACCGTTGCAAACCTTGTCACACCAGGTCTCACCAATTCTCTCCCTTTGGTGTGCTCCCTCATCAAGCTGAGAACCCAAGGGTGATTGTAGATATATTTAGTGATCCTCCTTCCATCCTCTACAATCGGTGTGACCCAATCTAATTTGCCTATGTCCTCCAAAAGAAGGTCAAGGACATGGGCAGCACATGGTGTCCAAAAAATTGTGTAGTGTTTATCTTGGAGGATTCTTCCTGCTGCCACGTATGCTGCTGCATTGTCAGTTATGATTTGCACCACATTTTCAAGCCCAACCTCCATGCACACTTGCTCCAACATTCTAGCCAAATTTTCTGCATTTTTTACTATGTTGGAGGCATCCACGGATTTCAAGAACACCACCTCATTTTTGCAAGAAACCAAAAAATTAATGATGGTACGGTTTTTTCCATCCGTCCACCCATCAAAAACTATAGTGCAACCATGTTTTTTCCATTCTTCTTTTTGTTCTTCTATTGCTGCCCTTGCCCTTTCAGTTGCATTAGAAAGCAACCTACAAGTACAAAGTGAAATTAAGTACACAGTTTTAATTTCTAAACAAAAAAATAGCTTAAATTAATCATAAAATAAACTTAAAAAACATAAATTAAACTTAAAGAATATAAACTAACCGCCCACTCAAGTCTTTGCGTGAAGGTGCCTTGTAGCCTTTCCCTGCAACTGTCAATGTAGTCACCAAATTTTGCCAGTAAGGTGAGCTTGCCACATTGAAAGGGATGTTGTTGAAGTACCAAAAATCGGCACAAGCAATATCTGCATGCTCATGCACCTCCTTATTCCACCCCATTGCCTCTAAAGAAGGTTGTGCACCAGGTGTGTTTCTAGGCACAAAAAAATCACCAATGTGTGAACTCGTGGTTGTGCCTGTAGGTGTTGATCTTGACCCTAGTAGTCTACTAGAGGTACTCGAATGGATGGAGGTGGTGGCGGGTTGCAGCGATTGCCTTCGCACACGTGGACCACGAAGAGATCCCACTATGTTGGCTGCTATATCATCATCATCT
>VDFB02181758.1:0-18481 GCA_007258455.2 Sequoia sempervirens
AATAGAATAAAATGCCATTAATTTAATATTTTTGCCAACTAAAGACCAAACCAAAATATAACACTGCTCCAACTGCTAAGGATTAAGAATAGACAACTGCAACTGCCACAATTAGCATTTACTAAAAAATAGTAAATAATATGAATGCCACAGAAAACCAAGCCCAAGAAACCCTAATTTTCACCTCATCCCAGTCTACGGGTTCCGGAATAGACTGAAGAACTGCAAAGCTGATCACTGATGAGAAGGGGACATTCTGAACTTCCCTCCAAACATCCAACTTTTCTCAATTAACACTCTGTAGGCATCATGGCTCTCTTCCAATTCACTCTCCCATAGCATGCTCAACTGAACTGATGACATCTCTTATGTCTTACCGAAAACAAATGTATAGATATCCTCTGTGGGAAACACTCTCGGAGGTATGCGAGATAATGCACCAACAAACTCTTCCAACACATTCCTCAAATATCTCTTCAAATTAGCTTGCACTCTATTTCCACCCTTCAGAACCTTTGAATTATCCATAGCAATAAAAATGAAATATTGTGCAAACAGGAATACCTCTGTAAATGCCAACAAGAGATGTATAGATATCCTGCTTCCGAAGCTCACTTCGAATTCACTTGATCTCTTCTTCAAACCCTGAAACACCGAATTCCTCTCCAAACTACCTTTGCACACTTCTCCAAAAATACATAAACCTTTTGAATTATCTAAATTTATTTCCTCCATTCCGAATGATTTTGCAATAAATGCTTTATCTTGCAAGTAGGTTATTTCGAGAATAGTGTACGCCACTGAGAAAATTCCTTAATTTTGTTACCACATTAAATATACTTTTGTCATGATGTGACACAAGTATCGATGAGGGGGTTTAATAGATTTTCTAATAATTGCTCCCCCTTAGCCACTGCTTCACTCAAAAATTGATGGGAGTATCTGCATCGGAGGTCCGCACAGATAAGACTGATAATTTTGATTCAACTTGCTTTCCTTCCTTTCTCCAAATCCTTTTCATTTCCTTTATTGCTTCTTCCAGATAAATGATTTGATTATGCTTCTTCGCCAGACAATTATTCTCTCTACAGTCATTAACAGGGTGCTCCGGATTGCTGCACTTACAGCAAATAACATTATTCGCTCTCTTCTCTCTTTTATTCAATAGTCTAACTTTATATACAATCTTCTTGCACTTAAGACATTTTCCGAAGAATGATAAAGAATCATTCATTTTAAGTTTGCAATCCTTTTCCTTATGAAAAAATTTCTTGCAGGAATAACAAACACCATTAAAAGATAAATTCCTTTTCGCATCATGTCCTTTGACAGGTGTTCTTCCAGAATTGTTTCTTAGATCCTTGATATCTCCATCTTTGCACCAAGTCTTCCTACCAGTGGATTATTTCGCTTTAGAACTTTTACCTTCCTCAAACCCTAAACCTTATCCATTGTCGATCTCTTAGAAGTAATCAATTCATCAAGCATTACCGAGATTATCTTAAATTTATCTTGAAAACTTCATGCCTTTTCCAAATCAGATCTCAAGATTTTTTCTTCTTCCTCATGCTTTATGCATTCATCCATCTTCCTTTGAATTTCAATTTCCCAACATTCTTCAGTTCTTTCCTTTTCATCCAATTGTTAAAGCAAGCTAGAGATAATTTCATCTTCCTTAACCAATAGATCGCATGCTTAAACACTTTTACTTTGTAGCTTTTCAATATAGTTTTTCACTTTCATCAACTTGTCCTTCAGATCTTCTATTTCTTCTGAATATCCAACAAAGGCCACTTTCGGAGGAAAAAATTTCTTATATTAAAATTTTGGAACCTTAAGCTATTGGGCTTCTTCCGAGGAACCAAGCTCTAATACTAATTGTTGAACATCTAAAATACTAAGAGGCAGGCGTGAATCAGTATTCCATAAAACCATAATAAAATCCATCTAATCATTATCACAATTTTGACTGAATCAACAAGAGGGAACATAAAAACAAATCAACGCAACCATACACATGAACACCAGGATTCTTACATGGAAAACCCAAAAAGGAAAAAACCACAGTGAGGGTTAACTCACAATATATTATATCCAGATACAAAACATTACAGGGCTCACTGTCAAGACTCACTGTCCTTGAAAGGCTCACAACTTGAATACAAAAGATGGCTATCCACCAAGGTACAAAGATAGTGGTTCACTACCAAAAGATTGAACTGATAGAATACACCTTCATTGTGTAGGATTGAGTTCCAATCAAGCTCAGAATATAAAATACTACCTCACACAGCATTCGCTCAACAAATCTGCACTCATCTACAACTGATAAAGCATTTAACCTCGGATCTTTCTTCCACACACACTTTCACTCACACTCCACACTTCACACTCTCATACTCTCTCACAAAGCATCTTATATACATACATGCATATCTTATTCATCAATTAGGTCAGCCTAATTAGATGAAATCAAGATAATCAAAACTCTCTTTGTCGGCACCATATTAACCATTTTATACATGTAGTGCATTGTACCAAGTCGGCTAACATCCATAAAACATAACAAGTCTCCATAATGTATTACATACGATAAGTCGTACAAGACTAGAACACAATTGTCCAAAGCAACAAATAAACCTCAAAGCAAACACCTTCCAAATCTAAGAACACATTAATTTCCCATCATACCACCAACATAGAGACTACCAACAAAACCACAACATAAGAATGTTCACCTTAATAAAATGTGGAGTCTCCCACACAGTATGCAAAGCAAGGAACAATAGTAGAATACAGAGTTGAACTCTATCAAAGATAACTTTTTACTCACAACTAAAAAATGTCTCAAAAATTAGGATATAGATGTCTGAATGAGTCATGATAACATGGTTAAGAGATTAGAGTCGGATCAGATCTTGCGGTAAATTCTAGACTGAAATACCAACACACTCATACATCACAAAAGGGTATTACCGACAGAGAACAACTTCTGGTAAACCAAGTAGACTTCTCATATTGTTATCACCATGTTGACATCAATGAAAAAATACGTACAACCAACACAAACAATCCATACTTCATGCTCATGTTGCAAGGCTTCCATAATCCCATCAATCTCCCCCTTTGGCAACGACGGCAACATGCATGACAAAAACAATTTCCAATATACTACAACTGAATACTCTGAATACTCGCCCTATCAAAACTGTTCCTCACAAAAATGTTTTTCCTCTGTCTCTCTATCTCCCTTCTTTGACATCACTGACAAAGGATGGGGTAGAGTATAAATGTACATATGCATCAATGTGTAATCATAAATATATGAACACAAAATTTAATTAACCTAAAGAAGAACCTCTGAGACTCTACAGGATGACCTTCCACGATGCTTTGCCTTCTTCCCATGAATCTTTTGCACTTATAAGAGTCTTGTGTAATAGTTTAACCTTAGTTAAGGACTCTATACCATCTACTAGAGTATTGGGACTACGATTAATCTCTGATAATTCACCAATATAGCCAAGAGCACTAGAAACAGAAGTGTGTCTAAGTTTAATCATGTCTTTGAGTGCCACAAACTTCTTGATAACTTCTATCCTTTGATCTTCAGAGAAAAGAATTTGTCTTGAAGCTGCACAATGTAGGACCACCTCTAATTATCTCTATCTCCTGCTAACCTATATCTATCTTCTCGAGTGCTCATCCGGGACTCACTCATCCTTATCTCATTTCTTATGTCCAATGTACTGCACGACCAATCTAGTCAAAAATAAAGCAATTCCCATGCCTCTTCTTCACAAACTTGTACACTCTCCAATTCTTTCATCTCTCGACTATGTGCATTTGCACACTATTCCTTGATATCTTCGAAATTTCCTTCATCAAACCTGATTCCAGTAGGCAATTCAAATCTAGAGATGTAAACCTTCAAAGAATCAATCAAGCCTCTGAGATTCTCAACAACAAAAAAATATGAATCAAAATTAGCACCGATAATAACCTTCTGCAATTCTTCCAAATCTCTTTGAATATTTTCATGCTCATGTTCAAACTCACTTCCTTTTGCAAATTCATGCTTAACAACACTCTTCCTTTTCTTCCCTGTTTCAGTTGCGCTACTGGAGGTACCTTCTATATTCAGATTTTTAGGGCTTTCCAAAAGAATTTTAGCATAATTATCAACTTCAACCTCTAACACTTCATAATCTAATTCAGATATCCATACTAGTCTTGATTCAACTACTCATATGTGATAGAAATTTGTAGACACAACAAAATTGATGCTTTCGGAGTACCTTTCAACAACAATGGAATCCTAAACCTTCTACTCATCCTCATCTAAAAAGTTTCAAAGAATGCAGCAAGGGCAGTCTCTTGTGCATCCAAGCTACCAATATTTATCATCAAGTTCCTGATTTTATGGGCAATAGGCTTTGTATTTAACCATTCTATCCTTCCTATTACCGGTAATTCTCTCAAAAAGCAAAACAGCAAAAAGACAATAAGATTGCCATACCAGAATATATTCTTCTTACTCTTCTTGATTTCCTTTAAATTCTTCAAAAGATGTATACGAAGTAATTCACACAAGTCATAATCCATACCGCTTTTAACCATATCAACATCAGTATGTACAACAACAATAGAAACTATGAGGTCATTGCTAGGGATACAAACTTTGTGAGCGATGACCATAGCAGCATACCTTATTACCGGATCAGAAATTGATCTCAAATCAATCTCTTTCCCTTCAAGATTTGCATCAGTAACCTCAATTATCTCTTGCTCATCCATAGCCTTCCGATTGGGCATTAGTCTGGAGGAGCACTAACAAATTACAACTCTGATAGCTTCTGTGGTAATCAAATGTGTCTCATCAATCCACCAAGATTCATCGTGAATTCTGCTTAAAACCATTCGAATATACTTCTTCTCAAATTCAAACAGATGGAATTTCCTCCTAACATCCAACTTTCTTGAATTCACTTGATCTCTTCTTCAAACCTTGAAACTCTGAATTGCTCTCCAAACATCCTTTGCATGCTTCTCCAAAATTACATAAGCCTTTTGAATTATCTGAATTTATTTCTTCCATTTCGACTGATTTTGTAACAAATGCTTCAACTTGCAAGTAGATTACCTCGAGAATTGTGTACACCTCCATTCTTTCAAATTCTGCAGACTTCATCCTTCACACATGCAAGTGAGAAAATTCCTTAATTTTGTTACCACATTAAATATACTTTTGTCTTGATGTGACACAAGTATCTGTTGGATGTTGTGGTTGTGTTGCTGATATGTGGTTGTCATTGATGTCAACACATTAGCATTGGCATATTGTAGGTTGTATATGTCGAGGATATTGAGAAAATTGTTAAAGAAAGGATTCTGAGGAGCTTCTGATGGAGCAGTGGAGCGATGAAAGGTCATGAAGTGTCTTGCTTTCGGTGTTGTTTTCACATATTACATTCAAAATAGAGGGACCCCTAAAAGTTTGCTCCATTCTGGTCTTTTGGCTTTGGTTTTGTCTCTCTTTCTGCTTCTTTTCTGCTATCTTCTTTCCGGGACGCTCCCGTCTGCGAACTTCAACGCGAAAATTGGCCAAGTCTAAAATTAGGGTTTCACATCTTTGGGTCATTTTGAGGTCAAATTGAGTTGGTTGGTCAACTTCTAAGCCTAACACTGCTATTACAATGCTTTCAGCAAGTACCCCCTAAATTTTCACTAAGTTCTGCCAACTTTCTATTTTTAGTAAGTGTCAGTTTTTGGGTTGATTTTCTCGAGATTTTCACATTTTGACAACTTCATTGCATTCTGAACACTTCAAGTTCATTTCTGACAAAATTTGTGCAAAAACGGACGACTTGCTATTTTTAGCAGTCCAGCTTCCAGAGCAAATTCCAAGGTCCACATGTTACATTTTCTGATGCATGTTCAGAGATTCTTTCTGGGTTTTTCGAGACCTTCGCAGTGATATGACATGCAAAAGCTGAGGATGATGACTTCGACATTAGCCGGAGAGCAGTATTAGAGGTTTGCATATGTAGACTTTTTGACGCATCTTGAAGCATATTCATACAGGTTTCAAAAGAACTTCATAGCGATTGTAACACACAAGCAAAACCGGTGTTTCGGGAACACTATTTTAGCCCGATTAACGCATGTTGAGTTTTTAAGGTTTTAGGTTTTAGAGATTTTTTGGGCAGTATGACATGCAAAATCATCCAGCAGCCGAACAGTCACCTTTTCGGCCACTTTCTATTTTTAGCAGGTACCACTTAGGCAGCTACTCAGCACTTCAGAACTGCAAACTGATCATCATGCAATTGAAACAAGGTCAAACGGAGCTCATCTGAGGAACATGCATAAAATTAGGGTTTCAAGCTTGAGAGCTAAAAATGAGGAGTCTGACGTTAAAATCTCCAAAACTGAAGTATCCATCATGGTCAGTATCCTTCAAATAGTCTGCTGGCAAAATTTGAAGTCAATCGGAGCACTTACTATTTTTAGTAAGGTGTTCTCGACACAGGCTATAAATAGAAAGTTGATCTCGGGCGCCAACGCAAACAGACAAGTTCACCAACGTGGAGCACGCTGTCCAAATTTCAAGTCAAACGGAACTGAGGAAGTCTCAGAAGCGAGCACTTACTATAAATAGTAAGTCACTTCAGAAGAAGCTATAAATGGCAGGTCGACATCAAATCTCAGCAGGTACAAGTCAAACATGTGATGAGGAGTCTTTGGCGCGAATTTCGAGACATACGGAGTTGCAGAGGATGAAGGATCAGATAATTGCTAATTTTAGCAAGCATGGGCAGAGAAATTAGGGTTTCCTAAAATCAAGGGCAAAACAGGATAGTCACTCAAGAGCAGCATCCAGCCATGATCGTTACATTTAAGGCATTTAGAGCGTGAAATTTGAAGACTTTCTGAGCAATTTCTATTTTTAGCAGGTTGCTAAAAATAGCATGTGCAAACAGGCATCACGCATCAACAGAGCAGATCAGTTGAAATTAAGAACAGGGCGAAAATCAAGCTTTCTGGGGTCAGAATTCATTCAATGGCACAAAATTCAGAGAACTTTCTAAACATAGAAACTCAAGGCAAATTAGGGTTGACAGAGGAAAATCAACTTAAATCTGGCAAGAGGCACGAAATCCACCAGGTTTGATAAAATTTGGAGTTCGGCATCGAAATTCACGTTAATGAGCTGAAGACGAATGGAAAATTGACTAAGTCTGGAAAATTGAAAGCTTCCTATGCTAAATGCGCCCTTGGGGTAGAAATTTGGCTAAGTCATTTAATTTGGAAGTAGAAGGGTTCATATGCGCCTTAAGCCAAAACTGGAAGTACCATAGCTCATATGCGCCTAAGGTGTGGGACTTGAATGTTGACCCTCTAAAATGCGCCCCTCTTCAAATTGGAAGTTGGACATGGAAAATGCGCCTAAGCTTGTGAAGATGTTAGGAAAAGTTTCTAAGGCATAGGAACTTAAAATTCACCCATCCAAATGCGCCCTTTTGTTGAAATTTGACTAAGGCGTGGGAATTGAAACTGAAAGTAGGCCATGCTATATGCGCCCCAAACTGGATGCTTCCCAGGTCAAATGCGCCCAAAGTGAACTTAGAAGTTGCTAAGTGTCAAATTGAAAGTTCAACCTATGTTTTGCGCCTTGAAGCTGAGGATATAATTTGCGCCTTGAAGTTGGACATATTAAAAGCGCCTATGATAAAATTGGAAGCTTGACTGGTAATATGCACCTGGCAATGTGAAGATTGGAGATTCGAAATTTCACTAAGGCACGAAGTTAAAAGCTCACCATGGGTCTTGCGCCTTGAAGCTCACCTGCCCATTTGCGCCCACTTAAAACTAAAAAACACCAAGGCTTATATGCGCCTAGGGTGTTGGATAAGAAAATTGGAAGAAGGCCATGGTAAATGCGCCTCAGGCATTCAGGCATTAATTGAAAGCTCCATATGGAGAATGCGCCATCAATTGAAAGTGGACCCATTCAAATGCGCCCTTGAGAGAAAGCATGTTAGAAATTTTTCTAAGTCCCGAAATTAAAAGTTCACCCACGCATATGCGCCCAAGGTGCAAATTGAAAGTTTGACAGGTAATTTGCGCCTCACTTTGCAAAGAACCTCAGGTATTAATTGGATGAAGACAAGAATAACTCAAAGTTTGACTAAGGCATAAATTGGAAGGAGGGCATGTAAAATGCGCCCAGGGTGAAATTTTAGCAAGCGTAAGAAAATTAAAAACGCCAGGTGGTATATGCGCCCCACTCTGAATGAATTTCAAAATTGAAAGTTGTACATGTGAAGTGCGCCCAAGGTGATCAAACTAAAAGTAAGACCTATCATTTGCACCCTAAGCTCAAGGCTCCCTTTGTGTTTTGCGCCTTGAAGAACATACATTGATTTGCGCCTTAGGCTGGAATCTCAAATTCGTCCAAGTGGTGAGAATGAAAGTGGCCCCTCCTATTTGCACCTGGGAGGAAGGGAGCTGGAGAATACACTAAAATTGAAAACTCCCTTTGCAATATGCGCCTTGAGGAATACCCTTATATGCGCCCCTGGGAATAGAAAACACTTCAAATTTTCTTAAGTCATGAAACTGAAACCTCCATATATGATATGCGCCCAGGAAGATTAGAGAAGATAAGCTTTAAATTTTGAGTTTGGCTAAGTGTTAAGATTGAAAGCTTATGGTATGGAATGCGCCCCCATGAGAAAAGGTTTAAAATTTTTCCAAGTCATCAATCTCTAAGCTAGACGGTATAATATGCGCTAAGGGAAAGAATTATTTGGCGTATGATTTAAAAAGGGAATTTATTTTCTAAGGCAAATCTCAAGGGATTAAAAACACAAAGAGTTAAGTACGCCTAAACTTGAAAATGTTGCTAAGGCGTAGAAAAGTTGAAATTGGAGATTTAATGAAAGCTCGACAAAATCGAAGTGTGGGGATGAAAATTAAAAGGCGTTGGAAGAAAGAATAATTTCTCCAGGCGATTAACTTCAAAATTTGCCTAGGACGGAGAAATTAATTAATTTAATTAATTTAATTATTTTCCTAAGTATTAAATTAAATTCCCCCTTTAATTTTAACACATGAAATTTTAAAGTTCGGATGATTTTAATCGTGGGGAATTTACTTCGGAGTTAATTATGGATGGAAAATAAATTTCGCCTAGCCATTTCAAAGTATTAACGTCGAATTTTTAAAGTGCGTTGGAGAAATAAATTAAAATGGCATTTAAATTAAATGTCATTTTAAAAGGGCAGTTGAGATTATTTCAAATCGGAGTGAAATGATTTTTATTTTTTCGAAATTACTGGCAGTCGGGAGGGAAGTTTTAAATTTAAATCGAGGAAAGAATCTCCCTAAATAGCAAATTGCCATAACAACTGCAAGACGACTGGAATATTCCCTTTTAAATTTAGCAAATGCGTAAGTCATGATGAAGAGAATAAATGGCATCTGCTAAAATTAGAACCAGCTTTTGGCTATAAAACTCTGAAGATTTTCATTCTCATCTCACAAAATTCGAAGCTCAGATTTATGCTGGTGAATTGAGAGAGGTTATTGAGTTGTGAGATTTAACATTTTTTTTTAAAAACTTGGAGTTGCTGAAAGTGTGTGAAGGCAATTTTTCAAGAGATTGAAATTGTTGAAGTCGAAATTGCTTGGAGTGGTTGAGTTGCTGAGGTAAGTATTTGAAGTTGCTGAGATTTGATATTTTGCTGAAAGTTGAAATATGTTTCGAAGTTAAAAGTCGCTGAAAGCTTAAATCATTTGATTATGCTGGAAGTCGAAATGGTTTGAACTTGAAATTGCCTGAGCTTGAAATTTGAATTTGCTGAAGTTAAATGTTAGAATCAAATCGGATTTAAAATTGTTGAAGCCTTCGAAGTTGCTGATTTATAATTTTCGAAGTGTTGATTTGAGATTGCTGAAACTTTTCGAAGTTGCTGATTTATAACTCTCGAAAAGCTGATTGGAAATTATTAAAACTTGCTGATTTGAACTTGATGATTTATAACTTCCAAGCTTGCTGATTTAAAATTGTTGAATTCTTCGAAGTTGCTGATGTATAACTTCCGAAGTTGTTGATTTAAACGTTGCTGAAACTTAACACATTTTTCGAGGTTGAGATTGTTGGGGTTAATTTCTTACAAAGAGATGAAAATTTCTTTTGGCTGCAAGTTGTTGAAGTTCGAAGTTTAAGTATGCCGAGGTTTGAAGTCAAAGTTTGATGCTGAAGATATTAACTTGCATTTATTTTTGCAGCCAACTCCATTCGCCATCCATCCCACGTGATCTTTATTTTAAAAGGTTGGAAGTGTAATGTTTGCTTCTTGTTTTGCAGATGGCTAATGGACGAAAAGCTGACGTTGCTGGAACTAGCAAAGTTGGAGCCAAGGCTGGGAACAACGAAGCTGTCAAAGAAAACGCCTCCAGGCAGGCGATCATCAAAAGTTTGAAGAAGTCCTTCATTCCGGAGTCAAAGATCGTATCGAAGTTTGGGAACTTGACAGACACCAACCTTGGGCCTTTCAATCTCGAGGCTTTCATGCGCAGAATGTATGGGAAAGGTGGCAATCTTCCGACAGAGGCATCGTGCAACATTGTCAAGAGTGGATTATATGCAGCAGTTGGGTTCCAACCAGCAGTTCGTTGTCTGGAGTTAATCTTGGAGTGCGCCAACTTTTACAACTCGGACGATCGAACTATCAGTTCTCCGGATGGTATGATATTGGCCAACTTTGCACCTAACGCAATTGGCGAGGCGTTTGGGATACTGGCTACAGATAATATGTTATATAAATCCAAGGAAAAAGCTGACAAGATGTACGCCACGTCCTTCGAAAAGTGTATGAAGAGGATCAATACCACTTGGATGCGAAAGCCAAAGCCTCCTGCTGCCAGGCAACCTAAGCAGATAATTTCAGAAGAGCTGAAGCAAGAGTATTGCGATATCATTATGTTGCTCAGTAGGGTTAATGGCAGCCCGCAGTCGTTTGTGTTCGAGCCATGGATGTTCTTCTACATTAGTGTGGTGCTCGAAGGGAAGGTGCGAGTAAATTGGGCACAGATGATAAGTGATAATATTGATGAACAGTTCCGGAATCTGAAGAGAACGAGAACATTTTATATGAGCTCGTATGTTATTTACATGCTTGCTCGAATGACAAAGTATAGAGGGTTGGCGTACCAAGAACCAATTGGCTATGGATATAATCAGTTCAAGATTCACGAATCCTGCAGACAGTTGCATCTTATGCACACAGGTGACTTCCAGAGAGTTAATGATGCTTTCACTATGTATATTACAAGGACCCTTCAGCAGAGATTACAACAGAGGATATCCGAGGAGGCACAGATGCTGATAGAAGAATATGGGTTTTGGTTCGTCCAATTCCCGAAGTTTACCTATTTGAGGCTGTTGGGGTACGACTCATACGTATACAAATTACCGAGGTACCCCACCAACAGAATGATACTGCTTGAGTTGTCTAGGCAATTGGTGGCCTACGATAAAATCATAAGAAGAAAGAAGGGAGGCTTGCATTTTCCCATTGTGTTGGGAAACTCACTTGAAGAATGCCCTACTCTACAGGCAGCCAAAGAGGCTGAAGATGAATTGAAGTTCTATAAGTTGACTCTTCATACCAGCCAACAGGATTTTGATCCTCGGGGTAAAATTGGAACAGTGCAAGGTGTAGAATACAGACACAAAGCTCATTTGGAGAATTTTTGGGCAAACGCTGGAGATAAGGCTGAGATTAGGAAAAGAATGTTTTCGAGGTTGCCACTCAAGTTGATCAAAGAATGTGAAGTGATCCAAGTGCCGGACCAAGTCGAAGAAGATACCAGGCTGATTCATCCGGATTATGAAGCAGTAAAGAACACACCAATTCCACCAGTAGATTGGGCTAAGCCAGAGATTGCAGATTTAGAGACTTTGTCTATTCCAATCTTGACTTTCACAAGGGCTTGGGTAGAAGAGCGTGTTCACAGATTAAGGAGGAGGTCAGTTGCCTTCACATACGACCTCATGGGAGATAAAAGGCCACCGGTGTTGGCGAAGAGAAAGAAACAAATTGCCCAACCTCCGGAGCCACAACCACCGCAAGAAGATCTTGTTCAACCGGAACCTCAGGGATCAGAGGACACATCGTCCACTCAATTGGTGACCCATTCCTCCAGTGTGCGCGAAGTTTCACTATTTGCGGATCAGAGGACTCGAGGGAATGAAGAGCCAGAGGTTGGGGAGGTTAACCAACCAATGCCGAGAGAGTTGGATACTCAAAGTGCTAATAAACACGATGAAGGGGAAGAGACAAAAACGGATACCCATTTTGATTTTGCCTTCGAAGAGGAAGACGTTGGAGCTCGTGGAGAGAGCGATCAAGACATTGAAATAATTGAGCCTCAGCAGAATGTTGCTCGGGAGGAGGTCCGTGAAGTGGAGGCAACTGAAGAGCAGCCCCTCATTATTTATGACATTCAGCGCAATTGGCTCTCACAGGCAATCAGGAGAGATCAGGACGATGATGCTGATCTGGCAGTTGAGATGGAGGAGCTTCTAAACAGAACGAGTAAATCGCCGAAAAGGAAGAGGGCAAGGAAGTATACAAGGATGGAGACTAATGAGGCCGGTTCATGCAGCCTCCATATTGCTGTTCCACGAGAAGATTATGATTTAAGTGATGCAATGCCGGAAAATTACACGGTCACCACAATTGAGTTGGGACGTCCCTCCGGAGCGCAAGTGGTCGAGGAAGCTGAAAGCTCATTCCAAGCATTGAAGGACAAGCTGGTGAAGAAGGAAGGGAAGTACAAAAGATTGAAAAGGGAGCACAAGGCATTGATCGAGTATGTGCAACATCTGGCACATCCAGTTGCTCAGGAGAATCCAGTAGTTGAGCTTCCACCTGAGCTGCCACAAGAGCCAATCAATGGACTTGAAAAGCTGAAGAGAGCTATATGAGAGGGAGACAAGTGGATAAATGGCGTCCGCGCTGAAGCAGAGAAGTTCATGACTGACCTTGTCTCATCATTTCAGAGTGCATCTAGTATCCTCTCACGCCTAAGTGATGTCGAACAAGCTTGGGGAGACACCCATATTTTTCAGGATAAAACCATCCCTCACCTTGCTGTTTTAATGCGTGTGCCCACGCAAACTTTGGTGAATGAAGGAGTGATCCAAGCAGGTGACAGGTATGATTTTCGTGGGTGGCATTCGGTGGCATTCACCGGAAAGAATTTCTTCGACACGGCAGCTGTAGAGTCCACCAGGATCAAGAAGGCAATGAGGAATATTCACGAGGGTATCCTCAATACGTTGGAGGCATTGTTCGCCAAGAGGATGGCTCCTGAGGAGGTCGAAATTGACGGATTAAAGGCAAGGTTGCAACCTTTCTTCTCCGAGATGAAGAGGTTCTCTCAGCTGGACTTTGAGAACATGGCGGCATTTTCAGCGATTATTCAGAGTACACAAGACTCTATTGAGGCTTGGGGAAAGTCTTGTGAAAAGCATGAACAAATGGTGGCCATCCTGGAATATCAGTTAAATCTTACTCCATCAATTTATGAGGAGGTTGATGAGGTGCTGGCACGATTCGTAGCGTACGCGGTCAGAGAGAAGAACAAGGGAATCCGAGTCATGGACGAGAATCTTCTAGAAGGGTAGTGGACATTAATTGCTCATGGTGGTCAAGAAGGAATCTGCTATTTTTGGGAGCATTTATGACACCACTCCTCCACCTTCTGGCGGTTTTTAGGGCAAAACTTGTCTAGCGCTGAGGTGGCTCGATCTGAGCCCTCCATTGTAATTCGATCTGGACCATCCATTAAGACTGGCTAGCTATATAAGGGGGAGTCCCCCTCATTTGTAATCTAATAGTTAGAATCAGAGAAGTAGTCAGCATAGTGGATTTTGAAGCAGAATAGAGAGTAGATACTTTTGAGTTAGAGTAGTTTTCATTGCATTGTTGAAGAAGAAGGGGAATTCTCCCTTTGAGAATTTTGTAAGAGATTGTCACAAAGGCTAATCATAATAAAGCATTTCATTGATGGTGAATTCAAACTTTGTTGTGAGTAGTTCGTGAGGTTTCTACTTCCTTTGACTTCAACTAGGGCTTAATTTCATGCTAATAGTTAGATGTGGATGCTTATGTTTGATGTAAGTGAGCTTCTTTGATCCATACCACTAACGATCTTACTGATGGTAAGCTTGTCTTGCGTGGTCAACTGGAACACTTTATACTTAACTTCGATCAGGATTCATGTGTAGTTATGCATCGTTGTGATGGTAGTTGCATTATTGAATTGTGATTTGAACATCTTTCTTATCCTTTGAAGATTGCACTTACTTTGTCGAGGCTGTCCAATAGGAGGCTAGGCAACGTTTGTTTGAAGTTCATTGAAATTGAGCATAACACCCTTTGCATTTAGGTTAGAATTTAGAATTTAGAATTTAGAAATCTCTGCAGCCATTCAAATTCCGCACACTTTTGGTTAGTTTTAGGAAACTTGCACTTCAAAGCCAAATCATTCACACAAAATCCCTTTCAAAGCATATATTTGTTGTTACTACACGTATTCTGAACAATTGCGTAAGTCCCCTCGTAAGAACACAGCAAATACACATCAACCAGCTGGGTCTATTCGCATTAAAGGAACCTTGGATTTGAAAGCATTATCCTCACTGCAATCTTAGCACGCTGAATACTTTGTTCAAGAGAGAATAGGGTATCCATTAGGAAACTTTTGTTCGCTAATTGGTGCGGTCACAAAACCCGTCAACACTCGGTATGTTGGCGGTCCGGTCATTTGCACTAAAGGGTTTTATTATGAGTGTATCTAGTTTATCCACGAAAGTTTCAAAGGTTAGGTGTGAAGATTTAATCATGTTATGAACAGTTGTGTTCTGACAATTTTTACTTCAATTAGTGTTCATGATTGAAGTTGATGTGATTCTAGTAATTTCAGTTGTTGTGGATGCTTCTCTGATGATTCTTGATGTGTGTGGATGGTTCTAGATCATGCTCTATCTTTGTTGCACGTCTGCATTGATCGATGTGGTTGTGGTCAGTGATTTCTCTATTGTGTGTTCGGGTTTTTATGTTCTTGGCCGACATGGTGGTTGCAACGTATTGTGGATCCTTGTAGATTAAAATTTGAATGTTTGGCGCGCTCAAGGATATTGTTTTAAGTCTTCATTATGTTGTGGCCTACGGTGTTTGATTCGCATTAAAAATTTACCTGTAAATTTGGGCCGACATTGTGTATATGTTTTATATTTTATTTTGGCCGACAAAGTTGTTGATGTAATTCCATGTTGAGGATATATAAGAGCGGTTGTTTGTGCGAAGTTATGTAAGGGAAGGAGTGACAAAGAAAGAGCAAGTGTGCGAATAGTGACCGAATCATTCAATTGCAAAGCAGAGTGTGAAGAGGTTTGAGTGAAGTGTGAAGGAGAGTTTTTGTGCTTAACTAGAACTATAATCAGGCTTTTGTAGAAGCTATTTTCTCAGTTCATACCCTGCAGATCTAATTTGTATTGCTATAAGACAATGTGTCTTCTCTGGACAGTGAGCCCTCTTGTATTTGAGCAGTGAGCTTTAGGCAGTGTGCTTGAATGCATGTGCATTCCCATTATTCTTCATTATAATTTTAAGAGGGTATAATATTGTGGACTAACATCCACCGTGGTTTTTCCATTCACAGGGTTTCCACATAAAAAATCTTAGTGTTCTATGTGTTTCTGATGTGCTGATTGTTTGTGGTTTATTCTTCATTCATCAGATATGAGATTAAGTTAAGTTTGAAAAGTTTAAATATTCTGAGACAATTGATTCACCTCCCCCCTCTCAGTTGTTTGTCCTTGTTTTTCCAACAATTGGTATCAGAGCAGGTTCCTCTAAAGAAGATTAAAAGCTTGAGGTGATCCAAGATGGCATCATACAAGAAGGACAGTCCTAGATTCAATGGAACAAACTACTCTTTGTGGAAAGCTAGAATGGAGTCTCATTTGAGGTGTATTGGCGAACCCTTCTGGAAGATTACAAAGAAAAAATATGTTATTCCACATTAATGGTCCTTCCACTCCTGATGAGATTAAAGAGGCTGAGATTAACATCAGAGCTATTGAAGCTTTGTTGAGTGCTCTGACGGATTCGGAAATGACAAATGTGATGGATCTGAAGATAGCTCATGAGATCTGGAAGAAGCTGGAGACTTTGTATGAAGGAGATTCACTTGTGAAGGTTGCTAAGCTACAGAGTTTGAAAGGCAAGTATGAAACTTTGAAGATGGGTGAAGATGAAAATATTTCTTTTATGCAAAGAGTAAATGAACTTGTGATGGGTATTAGATGTGTCAGTGGTACCCTGGATGAACAATAAATTGTAGCTAAAGTGCTCAGATCATTGCCTCCCTCTTACAAATCAAAGGCTCATGCTATTGAAGATCTTAGAACAGTAACAAATGTGACAAGAGATATGTTGATTGGTAAACTTGTTGCCTTTGAGTTGAGTGATTTTTTTGATTCTACCCCCAAGACTGAATCTGCATTTAAGGCCTCTGTATCCAGAAGAAACAAGCAAAGATATGATCCAGGAGAGAGTTCTAGAAAGACATTTAAGTATGAGGAAGAGATGAAACAACTTGAAGATGAAGAAAGAGAAGTAGAAAAGCTGGAAGCACTGATTGTGAAGAAAGAAGGCAAAGGACAAGGTAAGTATAAAGGAAAGTTTCCTATTAAATGTTTCTCTTGTAGTAAAATAGATCATTTTGCTTCAAGATGTCCTGAAAAAGTTCCTAGGTCTAAGCCTAACAAACCTATATTTCAAAAGAAATGCTATTATGCTGAAGAAGGTGTGACTGATGAAGAATCTGATAAAGAAAATGGAAATGAATATGAATGGGTTTTCATTGCTATCAAGGAAAATGGTTTGGTGGCTATTGAATATACTAAAGTTGAGAAAGCTCTTTTAGCCCGAATTGAAGAAAAGGATGAGTGGGTTATTGACAGTAGATGCTCACATCATATGACTCGTGACAAAAGAAAATTTGTAAGTCTAGAAAAATATGATGGTGGGGTTGTAAGATTCGGAGATAACAATGCTGGTGTGATTCGTGGCATAGGATCTATTTGTCTTGGTGGTAAACATAACACTGATGATGTCCTTTATGTTGAAGGCTTGAAGCATAACCTGTTGAGTGTTGGACAGATGGTGGACAAGAGTGACAATCTTCAGTTCAAAGATGGAAGATGTAGGATACTTGTAAGCTCTAGAAATGTAATTGCTTCAAGTACAAAGACAAGAGGTAATATTTTTCACCTAAGTGCTGCTAATGAAAATTGTTTAATTGCTCAAGTAGATGAAATTTGGTTATGGCATAGGAGGCTATGTCATGTGAATTTTCATAACATTGTCAAGGTAAGCTCCACTCAAGCAGTAAGAGATCTACCTAAGCTAGTGAAGCCTACTAACACAATATGCAAGGAATGCCAGATGGGAAAATAGACTAGAGTTTCTTTTCGGAGCAAACAACATCATTCTAATGGAGTACTGGAGTTCGTGCATACTGATCTGTGCAGTCCCTCCAGAATCAAAAGTCTACAAGGAGAAAGGTACTTTATGCTGCTTATTGATGATTACTCTAGGATGATATGGGTTGCTTTCTTATGAGAAAAATGTGAAGCATTAGAGAAGTTCAAAAGTTTCAAAGCTATGGCAGAGAATGAGACAGGTCTAAAGATCAAATGCCTAAGGTCAGACAGAGGTGGTGAGTTCACCTCCCGGGAGTTCAATTCTTTCTATGAAGAGCATGGAATCGAAAGATAGTTATCTGCTCCCCAAACCCCTCAACAGAATGGAGTTGTAGAAAGAAGAACAAAACAATTTTGGATACTGCTAGAACAATGATGTTGGAAGGAAATGTGCCTCACATCTATTGGACAGAAGCTGTAAGCACTGCTATGTACACTCTGAACCGGGTAAATGTCAATGGTATTTCCGGTAAGACTCCTTTTGAGTTGTGGTTTGGTTATAAGCCTACTGTTAAATATTTCAAGATCCTTCGAAGCAAGTGTTATATTAAGAGAGATGAGGACATAGGCAAGTTTGATGCAATGAGCGATGAAGGAATCTTTCTAAGTTACTCTACTAAAAGCAAGGCTTACCGGTGCTATAATAGAAGATTGAGAAAAATGGTTGAAAGTGCAAATGTCAGAGTTGATGAGGACTCTGCTAGATCATTCAGATACTGTGGATATGATTCAGATGACCAGCAAGATAGTACAAACAAAGGGAAGAATGCTCAGACATAGAATCAAGTTCATATTGTTCCAATAAATCAAGAAAGTTAGGAAGGAGAGACAAGTGGAAGTGCAGAAGAAATAACAAAAGAACCAAAAGTGCGAGAGAATCCTAAAATTCTGAGGTATGTAAAGCTAAATCAT
>VDFB02181759.1:0-16090 GCA_007258455.2 Sequoia sempervirens
TGGTAGCGTAATCATATTGGTTCCGACACTTAGTCATTTTCACTAAGTGTTGCCATCAATGAAAAAGGGGGAGATTATTGGCATATGGCTTCTAGTGTTGTCATTGATGGCAACCTAAGTCATTATTCTAGTCCGCAGATTAGGATTTGTTCATACCGACAGGCAAAGTAGAGAACAAAGTATAACTAAAAGAGAGAATGAAGAACATGGTATCCAATTAGTATGTCGATCTGTATGCTTCACCGGATTATCACTTTGAGTTGTGGATCTCGAGGAAGGTTGTTAAGTATCTATATTATCTTATTGTTAAGTTTTGTGATGTCGCATTAATCGGCGTATAAGTTAGGAGATCCGATAGGATGATTTTCTATTTATTAGCTAACGGTGGCCGACTTAGTGAATATGGCATGCCACGAATATTCGAGGTATAATTAATTAAGGTATCCTATGCTTGAAGATTTTGTTTTAGGTCCTATCTATGCCATGGCCAACTTTGAGGGGTACACATCGAATACTAAATGTGGATTGAGCTGACTATTGGAAAATATTTTTATTTTATTGAAGCCGACATGAAGCGACTAAATCTTTGATAGCGAATATATAGAAGAGATCGGTTAATTCATTTTGAAGAGCGAGTGGGTGTATGTTAGAAGTGTGTGAATAGAAAAAGGGTTGTTGAGAAATTTGGCATAGTTTCACTTGTCCAGAAGAGGATTATTATGAAGTGAATTAAGGTAGAGCAGAGTGAAGTGCAGAATCAGACAAAAGGTCCAAAATCTTATCTATGAGCCTCACCGGAACTAAAACCAGACATTTATAGATGCTACTTTCTCAGTTCAACTCTTTGTTGTAATCCAAATATATTGTAAGGAAGTGAGCCTTCCTAATTTTGAGCAGTGAGCTCTAGGCAGTGTACCTAAATGCATGTGCATTCCCCTTTTTCTTCATACTTTTAACAGAGTATAAATTGTGGATTAACCTCCACCATTGTTTTTCCCCTAACAGGGTTTCCACGTAAAAATCTTGGTGTTATGGTGTTTTGATTGTCTCCTTCATGTGCTTGCATCTTTACTTTTGTTTGAATGTTGTAGATGGTTTAAGATCTGGATTGTAATTTAAATATTGTTGAACCCTAATTTAGCCCCCCTCTCAGTGTTCCTTGAGTCCAACAGTGAGGATATGGAATGGCTTAATAAGACACCTCATCATTTACTACTAAATATGTTGTCTTTTCTTTTAGATATCTTAGTAATAATTTATACATGTGTAACACAATAATTTGAAAATATGAATAATTATGCGAGTTAACTTGAATTTCTACTTGGAATTGGGAGTATATATTTAAGAATTACTTTGCTAACCACATCAAAGATAAGTACCTTTCTTGTGGGATATCTTGCAAACTAAAATTAAGGTAGTATATATCACTTAGATATGGTCTCTTACAACAATGGTGAGTAGAAGGGAATAAGTGTACAATCATATTATTTTATGCACTAATATTGTTTAGTGTATATCTTTAGATGATGTTTGAATGGATGTAGTGTAACTAACAATAGTGGGTATTAATGTTAGATGAATTGAATATACATAGTCAACCCTATATCGTAATAGCATCAACATTGGATTTTAAGATAACTATCATATATATATATATATATCAACATTAATAAATGCAATATTTCATACTGTAATGGTGTGAATTTGCACCCCTTGTAAATTCCCCATTTACACACCTCTTACCTTAGAAAACACGATTTTAGTGATGTATTTTCCACATCCACTTCCATTGCTCATCCACTTGGCGGTTGTTTTGCGTGTCGATGGAGGAATTTTGTTAGGGACGCGCATGGAGCATGCTTGCCATGCAAACGTCCACCCACTGCACTATCGTCCTGAGAGGATTCTCACCTCTGGAATCTATAGAGGCGTTACACTCCTTTGTTGGATAAGAAGTGTAACACTTCTTGCCCCTCCGACCGACTTCAAATGACCCTTTTTCCTCCATTATTCTTTTCAAATGGCTATCTTCTTGATTCACTCTTCCTTCTTCAACTTCTTGATCAAAATCCGCTCTACACACTTGCTCAACACCCATTTTCATTTCCTTCATGTTTCACCAACTTCATTATAGCTACAAGCTGCTGCTTTGTTAGCTCCTCCTCTTTGATTTTGTGGCAATGTTGGCTTTGGAGAGCTTGCGAGGTCACATCTTCCTCCATTTTCCTTGAGAGCACTTGGTTGAGAATTTGATATCCATCCATTTCCATTTACTTTTGCATCATCTACTTGTGTAGTAGTGTATTGTTGTTTGAGTATTTCTTGGTATTTCCATTTCGACACTTTCTTTATCATCTTTCCATACTATCATTGCTATTTGGATATCCATGGAGGTGGAAACACCAAAGCGAGGGAATGACTGAGGCAGTCCCTAAACACAACCCCAACATTTTCTTATTCTTGTGTGTGTAGGTAATTTTTGATTAGAGCTATTCGAGGAATTAGATTGCATGTGGTACGGTATTGCTTTTTCACCCCTTCTTTGTCAATTTGAAGTAGACTAGTTAAAGTATTCTTCTTGTTGCATTATGTTTTTGTGCTTTATCACCACTCTGTTATAGCTTAAAACTTTGTTGGTCAATCTTTTAGCCTGCTTCCTAGCGTTCTGGTCTATCTTTCACACTCTTTGTTCATATGGATGCCTGCGCCCCACTAAGACGCCAACACGTTGCGTTGGATTCCATATCCTATTTTGTCCTCCTCAGGCAGTGAGTTGCTTGAGTCACAGATCAAACTTTGGAAGTTAGCTCATTTGACCTCTTGAAACATTTGGGTTAGTAGAAGGAAAGTGATTGACCAGTTGTCCTTCCTTTTCATCCCCTAAAAACCTAAACCTTTCTAATTCATTCATCTAGCTTTAGGTAGATTAGGGCAGCCTACTATTCTAGACTCTCCCATAACCTAGAGTCCTTGAGCAACTGGCCCCCCTCCTCTACATTTTGGTGAACTTGACGTGAACTATATTGGTTCTATTTTGTAGTGTTGAAGGAATCGTCTCTCGTGTTGTAGGTGTGTTGTAGGTGTGTGTGTTGTAGGGCGCATAGCCTTGCAACCCAACCTATGACCCCTAACAGGCATAGTCAGAAGGAGCCCTAGAAATTATGGAGTGAAATCTAGATAGATCAGTGCCTAATTGTTGAACCTTTAGGGTATTTTGAGGAAGTCCTTTTCAAAGTATGTAAACATGGCCTCTTTTATGCATCTCTCCATTCCTTCTACACAGCCTGTGAATGGATCGCCCACTATAAACTTTACATAGCAGGATCTTCCTATGAACACAAATAGAGAGCCTTCTCCTCTATATATTCTCGCTCGCATCAACGGGAACATCGTGATTGGTGTTATGGTTGATCCTACATGCCATGTGAATGTTATAATAAAGGAGATCTTGTTGATAAATTTCTTACATAAGGATGGGTATGATGAATCAAAGAGCCTAATACATGCACACGATGGACTCTCGGTCCCTCTAATCAGTTCCATCACCCTCTTAGTCTTGGTAGGACCCAAGATTGTAAATGCTCCTTTTGATATCATCTTTGAGTCGAACTTGTTCAAAGTGAAACTAGGCACCCCATGGCTAGTTTCCATAAATGTAGTCGCTTTAGTAGTTCATAAGTGTTCAAATTTTTCTCATGAGGGCTTTGTGCACGTTGTGCATGACACTGGATATAAACCTCTGATGTTGTTTGGGGCCTACTTGTTAGATCACTTCTGGCTTGCCCCTGTTGGTTTGCTCCCTCTAAGGATGGAAATGTATCACACCTATGATAAATATAAGAATGGGGGCATAGCACCAAAGGTGACCTACCTTGTCTCCCCTTATTCCATTTCTGTTAAAAGATCTATGATTGCACAACAGTAGGCTACCTCTTCCTCCTCTCAAAAGGAGATGGAGAAGTCTTCTCGCACCCAAGAGCCTTCCTCTTCTTTTGCTGTCTCATCTGCTTCTGCCTCCTTCCCTCCTGTGGTGCCTTCAGCCTCTTCTCCTATGCCTCACATGGGGAGTCTGATGGGGCCCGCTTAGCAAAAGGCCAAGCATCAAGTATTAGCTTCCCGTCTTACCCACGGTGTTGAGGCCCATTATTTATGGTAAGGGGAAGGGCCCCCATGGAGTTTCCCCTGTATCTTGGTCTTTGTGGCCTCCTACTGCTCCTGCCCCTTGGGAAGTGAATGGGAAGAGGCCTGTCGCTGAGGAACCTGAGTCTGCTTCTCCACCTGCTTCAGTCTCTGCTCTTGCGCTTCTTTCTCTTGCTCATGTCCAAGATGTTTCCCTTCCACCGAAAATGGTTGTGGAGGACACACCTGTGGTGGAACAAGAGCCTCTTGTTACTTCAAAAGTAGGGAGTTATAGCTCCCAAATCCAACAAAACAACCTTGCGCGTGAGTGTAAGCACTGGAGGAAGGCTTTGGCCGTTGAGCAAGCTGCCTCACGGAAGGTAGAAGATGGGCTGGAAACTCTTGTTTTGGCATATCCTGTTGTACCTCCCTCTTTTGGTCCTGCTTCGGTTCCCATTGCCTTGATCTTGCTTCTGGCTCCCCCTACAAATGCTAATGACCCTCTCCCCAAAAGGGTGTAGGTGTTCATCACTCCCTTGATAGAGCCTCCTCTTCTAATGTCCCTTCCTAACATCCCTCTAGTTTCTCGGCCTGTAGACATGTCGAACACCACAGTGGTGTCCACTATGACCTTGTCCTCTTCCTCTTCACCTTTTGCTTCCTTTGTGGGGATTCTGCATCCTCCAATGAAGCGTAAGTTGGAGGAAGACCTCACTTCCAATGGAGGTTGGAAGAAGGGATCACCTTCTTCGGGAGAGGGTTTTGCTTTGGCCTATGTTGTCTTGGTGACACAGACTACTCCAACATCTCCCGAGTTTGCCACCGTCTCTTTTGACGAGATTGATGATGGGCCTCGGGTTCCTCCATCTCCCGCTCAATTAATACATGGAACTCCTATCAAGTGCATGTTTAACTCAATAGATGATGTCCCGACTCTGTCGGTGATCTTTACAAGATCAATGTCATTTACCTCACAAGAGTTGAGTGAAGGAGACCTTGGGGGGCCTTCTTCTTTAGCTCTTGTTGTAGGAGAGTCAGAGGGCACTCCCCTTGCTATCCTTCCCTTGTGGGCTCGTTTTCCCTCCCCTTATAATGATCTAGATTGGGAGAACGACGACTTCCTGGTTGATGAGGACTAGGAGAGCACCTCTTCTTTATTTGTAGATTAGATTTGTGCGTTTGTTGTGTTTCCCATGTTCTTGTTTTTATGTGTTTCTAGAAGACCCTTGTCAGCCTTGTAGGTGCTTGGATACAGGAGTGAAATTATGTCGTAAACTTCCTCTATTTGTCACATCATTCTTCTATATGTTGTATCTTGATTTTCAACAATTGGGGATGATGCAAACCATTGGGGGAATTTAGGCCTCCCTTCTATGTTGACCTAATTTTTTATTTTTATTTTTTCCATGTATTATTCTTTAGATCTTGGAATTCCTTGGATTTATGATCTTTCGCTCCTACACTACGTGTTACCTATTTTGATGAGATGATCTGACCTCAGATTCCCATATCCCCCTGTCTTTTGATTTCTTCATCTTTGCTTATATTTCCTTTTATCTTTCTCTCTTCTTTGCTTGCTTCATGATGTTGTGCATATGTGTTGTCCCTCGCATGTGTGACAACATTTCCATGCTTAGATATCACCATGTATCATGTGCCACAACATCACTTTCTTTTCTCCTCTCTCTCCTTAGGATGTCACGCGCTCCTTTGAATCGCATGCACCATCTTAAGATGGGGATCCTTCTCCGATTTTCAATATGGTGTATTCGGTGCCCAACGAATCCCTTGCTGGAAATATTTACATTTTAAAAAAAATTGCATCCTTCAATAAGGATCCCCTTAGCAAGATTTTCTTTTGAAATTGAATTCATAACAAAAAGAATTGGAAAGCTTGCCTTTGCGAAGGCCTTTCTTCTTTTTCCAGATTCCTTGACAAAAGAGAACCTTTCAAAAGGATTCCTTGATGCTAGAATCATTTGCGAAAAATGTTTTTTCTTTTCAAATGCAACATCCCTTTGCATGGACCCCTTTTCTTTTAAAGGGTTCCCGAGGGACCCCTTTGAAGGCTTCTCCTTCAATTGCTTGTTCTGTGATATGACTGTCTATCTATTTGCATGACTTTTGCTTGCCTAACATGTTTTGCATGTGAAATAACATGTTGCTTTGTAGGACCAAGAACCTATGATGTTGCTTTTACAATCAAGCTTGGAGGACCGAGCACCTCGTCAAGCTTTCCTTGCAGGATCGAGAACCTATAAGGGTCGAGCAAACTTTGTGGATCCTTTCACATCTGGCCTCCCCTAGCACTAAGCACCTGTGGCACCTCCTTTGCAGGACCGAGCACCTGTGAAGCACTTTCATTCTACAAGATCGAGAACTTGTAGAACCCTTGTTCACCTTCTATGGGACCGAGCACTTGTAAAGCCTTTTGTTCACCTTCTAAAGGACTGAGCACCTGCGATGCTTTTGTTCAAATCTCCATAGGACCGAGTACCTGTGGATCCAACTCTCTCTCTTGCACTTGAGTTTTCTAGATTGTGGTCTTCTTCCTCAACGATTTAGGTATATTCTCCTCAACTTCTTTTACTCTACTTTACCATGCATTCATTGACACTTATGCTTGCTAAAGTTGGAAAAATGTAATGGCATGAATTTTCACCCCTTGCAAATTCCTCATTTACACACCCATTACCTTAGAAAATGTGATCTTGATGATGTATTTTCCACATCCACTTCCATTTCTCATCCACTTGGTGGTTGTTTTGCATGTCGATGGAGGAATTTTTTCAAGGATATGCGCACATTGTGCTACTGTTCTGACACTCCTCCATTGGACGTGAAGTGTAATGCTTCCTGCCCCTCCGACCAACTTCAAACGGCCTTTTTGCCTCCATTCTTCTTTTCAAATGGCTATCTTCTTGGTTCACTATTCCTTCTCAACTTCTTGATCAAAATTCGCTCTACACACTTGCTCAACACTCACTTTCAACTCCTTCACGTTTCACCACCTTCATTTTAGTTGCAAGTTGTTGCTTTGTTGGCTCCTCCTCTTTGTTGTTATGAAAACGTTGGCTTTGGAGAGTTTGCGTGCTCACATCTTCCTCCATTTTCCTTGAGAGCACATGGTTGAGAAGGTGATATCCATCCATTTCCATACTTTTGCATCATCTACTTGTGTAGTAGCATATTGTTGTTTGAGTATTGCTTGATATTTCCATTTCTACACTTTCTCTATCATCTTTCGATACTATCGTTGCTATTTGGCTGTCCATGGATGTTGAAACACCAAAGTGAGGGACTAACTAAGGCAATCCTCTAAACACAGCCCCAACATTTTCTTGTTCTTGTATAAGTAATTTTCAATTGGAGCTATTTGAGGAATCAGATTGCACGTGGTTTAGTATTGATTTTTCACCCCTTCTTTGTCAATTTGAAGTAGATTAGTTAAAGTATTCTTCTTGTTGCATTCTATTTATGTACTTTGTTACCACTCAGTCATAGCTTATAACTCTGCTGGTCAATCTGTTAGTCTGTTTCCTAGCGTTTTGGTTTGTCTTTCACACTCTCTATCTGTACAAACGCCAACACCCCACTAAGACACCAACGTGTCATGTTGGAGTCTTTGTCTTGCACTATCGTCCTCAAGCAGTGAGTTGCTCGAGTCATAAATCGAACTCTAGAAGTTGGCTCATTTGACCTCCTGAACATCTGTGTTAGCAGAAGGAAAGTGACAGACCAGTTGTCTTTCCTTGTTATCCCCTGAAACCTTAAACCTTTCTAATTCATTCATCTAGCTTGAGGTAGAGCAAAGTTGCTAGTTGTTCTAAACTCTCCAGTGACCTAGAGTCCCTGAGCAATCAGCCCCCCTCCTCTACACATACCTAGTGGAAAATTTGAAGGGGCTTGTAGAGATCTAATTTGACTCTCCATTTATCCTAATGGGTTTGTGCAAAGGCTTAAACAAGCTATTGGTGTAGACAGTGAATTTCTTATGGATAAGTAATTAGCCTAGGAAATGTGTTAATGAGATGAGCCTATAATGGATTATGGGATGTTCATAGAATTATAAATAATATTGGGTTGATGTTTAATTTGAGATCTCATTGCCCTAGGATGGAAGTGACTTAAGATAGGTTTGATAATTGGAAACTTGGTTGGGTCTCCCTGCATACCATTAAGAATTATTAATTGCCAAGAGTCATTTAAGGGAATCATGTTAGGGTATGAAATAATAATTTAGAAATTTGGAGTTTTGCTATTAATCAATAAAATTTATAAATTGTGGCTTTGTTGCGGAATGGGTATTGATAAAAAGTGATTTGTTACATTGTTTGGTATTAAACCCTTCTATGGTTTTCCTTCTATAATATTCTTTATATTTCACTCCCATGAAGAACAGTATTGAGTGGTTATGAAACCTCAAGTATAAGAACCTATGTTTAGGTTCCTTGAGAGTTGATGAGAAGAAGTACATGGGACTTCAATCTAGTTTGGAAGTAGGTATGTAGGCAATCTAGGGGCAAAGGATGTCCCTATGACCCAAGGCCATAGGGGAGGGTTTGCATAATAGCTTCAAAGTTTGGAGATACCCCTAAACTTGACTATTTCTCCCTTTTCAATATGCTTTAACTTGAGGTTGAATTTGCATTACATGACAATGATCTCACCTTCTGATTAATGTCCTCACCATATAGGTTTGATCCAACAAAAAGAAACCCCCCATCCTCAAGCCTATCTACTTTAAGGTTGGTGGTATTTGACTTTCTAAAGTCTACTTGAATCTTGGATGAACTTTTAGAGTCATTGTCATTATGGTTTGCTTCAATGGGAATGTGGGAGAATGGCTCAACTATTATCTAAACTAAAATCGTCATAATTTATGTGTAAAACACTTTGGTCTTGTGTCTTGGATAATTAACCAATATAAGAGGGTTTAGATTACCTTCAAGATCTAGGGAGATCTATCCTCAAAGAAAGAAGGGAATGATAAACTTGGGTATGACATTAATATGAATGAGTTAGGGAAACTTGTTAATGTGTATTTAATGACAATATTGAATTAAGCCATTACAGTTTCATGATGTGAACAATTGTTATTTAGTATGGATGGTCTACTTGCTCTAAATATGTACTTGATTTGGTGTTGAGTTTATGATGGAATTCATTATGACCCACCTTTGTCAACTGTGGGCAATTAACAATAAGTATTGCTAAATATGGTTGGTATTTTGCCTTTATATTTGTTGGTGGATAAATGTATCATAATCCTTATAATAGGTAATATCCATTTGAAATATTATACACTTAGAAGCAAAGTGTTGTTTAATATTATTATTGAGTTAATTCATGTCTAATAAATAATGTGTTCCTGAATAACAACACAATAAAGTAAATGTGCATTGATTAATTTATGAATTTGTATTGGTTTATGTATTTATGTGTTTGAATAGAGACCCACTCATGTGAGTTCAATGTGTTACTTGTGTGTTGGTAATTTGACCTCTAGACTTATAGGATCTAACCTATAGATTTATGGATCACTTTATATGGCTTATACCTAGTTCGACTTGACCAATATTTGTGAATCCTTGTGATATGTGGATTATGTTTATTTGACTATACGATGACCCTACATGTCACAATTGAGTTTGATTCATGTGCAAATAGCCAATTGTCACCAATACCATACAAGTGAAGAATGCAAACATTTTCCATCATATCTTAAGGATTAGCCAACTTTCACTAGTAGCATTGAGGTGAAGGATGCCAATAGCTATCCATGATATGATGCAAGCATGTCTAGATGACTATCACTAATATTGTGTAGGTGATAAATGCAAGGATTAATAATCATATCATAGGGTCCAACCAACTATTGACTATCACTAGTAGCACAAAGGTGGCAAACACCAAGATATACCAATGGTATGATAGGGCTTAGTTGACTTTCACCATTACCACATAGGTGATAGATGCTAAGAGCTACCCCATACCACATTGAACTAACTTTTCCCAATAGCATGGTAATGATAGATGTCAAGATACATCAACTCAAAAGATTCAATGGGCTTTCAAAGTATTATTAATGGCCTTGTGTGATGTGTGTTGGTTCACTTGCATCTTATTCAATGATGATTACAAGTAGTATGTGATACTTGCCCATCATCACAATCGATGTAATGAACTAAGGAAAAGGATGGAACCCACAATGTAGTATGAGATGCACCGTCATTTTTTTCTAGTTGAGATGCACTAAAAGGGTAACTGTTAGTGAACCAAGCAATGGAAGATGCATGTAGGTAGTGTTGCATTCACTTCTATTGCTAGTTGGTCACTATATATGGGTGAGACAATCACTATGTACCGATGTAAAAATGGCCTCAAATATTATGCAAATTTTTATACTTGTACCCTTGCAAGTGACAACCAGTAAGAGATGCTTGTTTGTCATCACATGTGATAGTGAATCAAGGAAAATGATGGATCCCACAATGCAATATGAGATAAATTGACATTCTTTTCTTTGGATTGGATGTACTTATGAGCTTATGTGCTAGTGAACCAAAAGAAGGAAAAAATGCTTGTAGTAAGGCTACAACTACTTCTCTTTTACCAGCTTTATTCACATTGTGTACTTGTGATGTGGGTATGAGCTAGTCGCCCTATGTATAGATAATGTATGCTTGACCTAACACTTATGATTACTGAAGAAGTGTATAAGAGTTGATCACCTATGTAAGGTGACACAAAGGAGAGCTAGCCACATTGTGTATAGATTATGTATGCTTGAGCCAATCATCACGAGAACATGTGATGTTTGAATGATATGGTCCTTGTGTAGTTTGGTGCATTTTCATACACTAATGTTGGCATGGAACTCACACTTGATTGAATTGTGTTTGATATCATTCTATTGTAATGGGATTAAATTGAAAACATAAACACAATGAATAGTTGTAGTTTAAAACGAGACCACATATCTCATATAAGAGAAGATAATGAATTCTCTCTATTATTGATAAACTAACTACATAGCCTTTGATTTCTCATTAGGAATATGCAAACATGGACATTATGAATGAACCCTCAAAGTTTAGGTCTAAATCTAGAGATGACCTTAACATTCAGAGCTTACCACATTTTAGTGTAAGTATATGAGTGGTGCATACAATTGTTTCCACAACTATGGGTGCAAAAGTTATGAAGTTGGCACTTCTAAATTAGATGGAAGAGTATTGGTCAATTAAGTTTGTATTTATTGTAGATTAAAAAAATAATATAGTAGTAACTAAGGGATGATTATTACAAAATGAAAAACTTTAAAATAGATAAAAAAATGTTTCTTGTCACTCCTATCACTACTAGGCATACAACTAACCCTAACTTCTTCGTTGTTGCTTCTTTGTTCATTGGATAAAGTGGAAATGTGATAGAATCTTCCTTACCAAAATATAGTGGTGGTTCGATTTATTCAAAGGCTAATTGTCCTCTTTAACGAATGGTCCTTAGTGTTTGTCGGCTTCAATTTCACCCCTCCACCTCTCTTCAGCCTATAAGTTTGTGCTTCAAGCCTCAACCACTCTGTTATCACGGAATCTAGCAGCGCTCGATCCACGGATAACCCCCCTACGAAACTTGTCGGTTTCCTAGGATTCGTGAAGTTCAAGCACGCCTAACGAGGTGATTTTTGAGCCACCTCGAAATGCGTTCGCAAGTCTCGAATAGTCAATTCGAGCATCCCCCTATGTTCGCCTCGCGAAGACCTTTGAAACGAGCCCCTTCGCGAAGTCTCACTATTCGTACTTAGCAAATTGCGAAAAATGCAGTGGCACTGAAAAAGTGCGCTCCTGCCTTGAAGCCAAAAATTGGCTAAGTCTGGAAATGCAAGGGCGCTAAAATTTAGCGCCCCTGCATGCAGTGAAATTCCAAAAAATGTAATAGCGCTAAATTTTAGCGCCATTACATTTTTCTTCAACACTTAAACTTTTTTATGGCCCTGGCACGTTTCTTCATGTTTTTGCGTTTTTCGTCAATCGTGCCACTTTTCGTGCCTAAATTTATTGCTCGACTTGAGTTAGGTTTTTAATTTTCATTTTCACTTAAGTGAATGAATTCGCCATTTTATTGTTTACATTTCATATTCTCTTCTTCCTCTTGCTGTGCGAGCTTGCCTCCCGACTGCAAATCGCGTTTTTGAGGTTTTGCATTCTCCCTTAGCATTCTCCATGCCTTGGTTCTGGTAAGTCGTTTCTGTCTTGTCTTCTTCCATTTATATACATTCTTGTTTTTGTATATGCGTTTTTTCTACATGTTCTTTTCCACGTTTTTTACATCACAACCCTACGCATTTTTTGTTTCTGTTTTCCTCCATTTCGAGTCTTGTTCTTCTCTCCATTCACGTTTTTCTCTCCTACGCATTCTTTTCTTTTCTCCCTACGCGTTATGGTCTTCTCCATTCGCGTTTCTTTCCTTCCCTTACGCGTTTCTTTCCCCATTCTCCTCTGTGCGCGATGTTCTTATAACTTGTATCTATCCAATATGTTTGTGATGAACTCTTTCTTTGTTGCTCTCTTCATGTGTTTTGGAGCGAACGTTGAAATCTAAAAAAAAAAGAGAGTTCTTGATAAGATCCTTGAATGCGTATGAAATGGGATGGAAACAAGTTCAGAAGTTTTCGTGTTACAAAAATTGCATGTTGCTAAGCCCGAGTGCATTCGCCATTCCCTCTTACATTTACATTTTCAAAATTGCCAGGGAAATGCTAAAGTGCTAAATTTCAGCGCTGTGACATTTTGAAAATGTTAAAATTTTCCTAACACTGGAAAGTGTAAGGGTGCTAAAATTTAGCGCCCTTGCACCAAAAACAATTTTCCCAAAAATGTAAGGGCGCTGAATTTTAGCGCCCTTACACTATTTTCAAGCTTTTTCCAATTCTTCCCAAATAAACTTCATTTTTGGCCAGTGCATTCTTGAGCCTCATTTTTTCGCATTTGTGCATCGTTTTGCGTGCCTCGCCATCCGCTTCATGATTCCTCATCCTTGTGCTCATTTCGCGCTTTCCCATGTTTCCTAACAATTGATGTTTGTTCTGAATAAACGGATTGCAGTCTACTGTCAGAGATCGTCAAATCAAGAGTGATCAGAATTCCAGTTCCTTTTGATGACTGCTACCAAGCCTCCTTCTTCTTCGAAAGCAAAAGGCAAGATGAAATAAAAATATCAAGGCGTCTATCGCCAACTATGGTGCTTTCCAAAGTCGAAGAAATAAAGGATACAGAAGTTGGTCATCAAGACTTGGTTGACTTCGCAAAGCTAACCGAGCCGAGGCCTCTTCCTGATTCAATGAGAGCTATCGTACACAACAACCTCCACTTGGTGGCGATGTTTCCTACAGTTGCGCACAATACTGAGTTTGTTCTTCAAGTTGCATCTCATTACATCAGAGAAAGCAGAAGTGTGATCGATTCTTCCGGGCACGAGATTCTGAGACTCGACCCCGACTTCTTTGACATTGTCTTCAAAGTCCCTCATATGGAGAAATATATTGACATCTCTATATCGAAAGCACAGGAGATCTTTGATGCTGATCCCAATAAAGCTAAACAATTGATAAACACTCAATGGCTCAAGAAGCCTAGATCGTCTGTTTCCAGATGGCCGAAAGGACTCCTGAGAAGTGACTTCAAAGATGATGTAAAGGATATGATCACGTTTCTAAGCAGAGTGAAGGGCTTGCCGGAATCATCCACCTTTCACGACTGGATGTATGAATACATCAGGATCATAAGAAGGCAGAAGGTGCATATCGACTGGGGCAAACAAATCAGTGATGAGATACACGAACAATTGATCAATGCTCCTTCTACATTGAAGTTCTACATGACTTCTTACCTGGTGTACGCAGCGGCTGTGATGAGACAATTCCCAGGTCTATCCACAAAGGGGAATCGGATGATGGTGCCTGTGTACAGATATTTCTATCAATTGGAGCTAAAGGAGAGCTTTCATCATTTCAGACGGGTCACTAATGCTTTCTTTGCGCCTTTACTCTTCAACTTTGATCCAGCATTGGAAAGAAGAAGAGTATCTGATGAGGCTTATAAGGTGGTAAGTAAAGTTGGATGCATTTTTCTCCAATTCCCAACATTTACTTACTTGAGAGTAGGCTGCTACACTGGTTGTCCCTACATGCTACCACGTTATCCTTCAGATAAGTGGATTCTCATGGAAACATGCAGACAGTTGATGTCAATGCAGAAAGAACGGAGAAGCAACCACAAGCGTGGGTTCAAGTTCCCACTGACCATCGGTCAGTATACTATCCAAACTGCACAAAATGCTAAGTCTGTCTATGCTGAAATGCAGATCATGACCATCAAAACCCTTCAGGTATAGGTTTGATTTTGACTACCGAGATGTCAGAAAAAAGTTGCAAAAAGTCACCAACACAGGTACCGTTTTGAAGACATCTGGGCAGATTGCCGAGATGAAGAAGCCATTCATAAAATGGACTATTGCAGGTTGACAGTTCAACAAATCAAAGATCTTGGTATCGCTGACCTACCAGAGGATTTTGAGGATCCAGGTGATATCATGAACGCTGTCTATGATGAGCAAGGCATTGCTAAAAGGTCGTTGCCTGCAATACAATGGTCTAGAAAAGAGGTTACCAGCATGAGAGAAAGGCTGAGACCAATCCTAGCCAATACAGAAGAATGGTTACATAAACATGGTCATGCAATGAAAAGTTTCAGAACAGACTCAGAAGGAGAGGAGTCTAAGCAGAAGCTCGCCAACAGCAAGAACTCCGCGACAAAAACAAGTCAGTGGCGTTCCCACTTCTTCACGGAGAGGCCCTAGGATCAAGTTCACTATTGGTAAGAAAGATACCCAGGCTGTCCAAGAGACAGAGAAGACAGAATCTCATCCATCTCGCTCTAAGGGTAAAAAGCCCATTCTAGAGGAGGTAGATTTCGATGAAGAAAATACTTCAAGCGACCAATCCGCTGAAGATGAAGATTCAGCAGAAGCAGACTCTGATGCCGAAGAGGTTTATGAAAGCGGACAAGATTCTGATGAAGATTCTGAAGAAGGATCTGAAGGTGACTTTGAAGGTGAACCAAATTCGGAGAGACAAGAGGGTGATCAACAGGAACCCTGGCATGATCAAGAAATAGCTTTGCTTCCCTCGAGAGTGTGGTTGAAATCTATAGAACATCATCATTTCGTGACTTAAAAGCGTTCCTCATACCCCTCTAGATTCAAGAACTCCTCCACCTCCTATTCCCTCATCACCTATTCCTACCACATGCATTCCTGCAGTCGAGATATCCCCTATCCCTGCAGCATCAACCCAACTTGATACTCCTTCAATGACAAGCATCCATACGGTTGATATATTGTTAAGCCCTCCATCGTCCATTCCTAGCTTGTCTTCGCCAATGTATGATATCACTTTTGAAAATGAATTCAATCGTTTCATGAATGAGTCAATGCGTGATCAGCTTAATGTGCCAACTACAGGAGCAATGATGACAAATACTTCTCCAATTGTCACGATACCAATGGTGAGTTCAGATGTGACAATAACTTCATAAGTGGCAATGGCGACTGAATTGACAGTAAATCCAGAAGTTCACACTTCTTTTCTTCCTCCTTGGCTAATATCTCAAGTGTCGAAGCGTAAAAAGCAAATGATTTCTCCAGAGGAGCTCAACCTTGAAGAGATAGTTCTTCCAAAGGCCAAAGGGAAGAAGAAGGCAAAAGTATACTTGAGGCTGAATGTTGATAAGTCTGGCCACAAGTATGCTGAAATTGGCATACCACTGAATCAAGAAGGTGATGTCAATATGGAGGACTACACAGTAACAAAGGTCCAACTTGGCAAGGTTACCAACAAAAGTGCAAAAGCCGATGTGCAAGTCACTTTGGATATCTTGGTAGGAAGGCTGGATAAAGTTGAGCAAGC